>JBBPQU010000003.1:0-100382 GCA_038092655.1 Boletus sensibilis | reverse complement strand
TGCCATCGTGATGTCCACAAGATCACATATATCTTGTATTATATCTCGGAAGAGTCTGCAGTCATACATTGTGCATAGTGACATTGAGAAATTTTATTTGGAGTTGATGTTGTCCGCGTACCTGTGCCCTGCGAGCAGATACCCTGAAGGCAGTGTATCCATTGGGGAAGGTTTTAATACCCAGGGCTGAGTCCAATAATGATCGTGGGTAATTGATAAGCCCCACGTGTCAAACTGATGACATTCGCTTTGTTCTGTCGCGGTCGCTTGCTACTGACCGAAGCGAGGGGGTTCAGCTCATCGCCCATTGGAACACGAGTCCCAATGCGGGCTGTCAAGCAAGGGAGGGGTTCCAGCGGAGCTTTTCATTGCACCTGGATTTTTATACGTGACCTTTGCGTCATTAACGCCGACTGCGGAGGCAATGGAGGCCTTTTCGCGAATGGGATGACCAGCACCATCTGATCTCGTGCTAATTATCAAACCGGATGCCTTAGGCTGGCGCTGTGGAAGCCCGCATGGCAAACGAGTTGCCTTCGTAATGCTCCCAGGCAGGCTGAGCTTTCTTCGCCGCGAGCACGGGCGAAGTTCGAAGCGAATACAGTCGACTTACCAGGTATGACCCATACTCCCTGATTAGTCCATAGATTTTTCATTTTCCAGAGCTGGTCTGCAGGGATTTTGCATCCGTGGTTATGATCAGCTATGCCGGTGATACATCATGATCACCATTTCTCACCGGTGATGATGCGAACTTAACTGTCACTCGCTTCAAGCCTCATCAGGCCTAGTGACGCTCATTCTAACTTACGAAAGTGCCCACAAGCTGTCGGAGATTTATCATGGATATCCACTTTGTTGTTGACAGGGCTTGAATGGCGAAAAGAGCGCGAGTCACAGAGTGACACTTGAAGCTTGAAGGGAGCAGATAAAGGGAATCCCGACAACTCCAAGGCGAGATCGCAACCCATTCTATGGACTTCCAGAAGACGAACTCGAGGGTCTCGACCTCTGGGAAGGACAAGGTCCCCGGCTATGGCATTCAGATCGGGTAAGAACCCTTCCCCGCGTTCACCATCCATAACCGTTGCACGCTCAGTTCTCTCGTACTAGTTACCGCACGCTTTCCGTTCGTGTCGAGGAGAAGGAGCTCCCTGCCAAGCCCAAGGTCAGCGCGGATCCAGCCGATGCTATCGCGAGCATCGACGTCCACCTCATCACTCCAGAAGAGGTGTACACCCGCTACTCCACTCACCCCGTGCACGGCTTGGACAATGCCGCCATTCAGCGCAAGGTAAAGGATGGCAGGAATGTCATCAGTCCTCCACAAACCCAGTACTGGAAGAAGGCCCTCAACTATGTCTTTGGTGGCTTCAACTTCCTCATGTGGATCGCGTTCATTTTGACGCTCGTACGCATTTCGCAGTGAAAGTTGTCTTCGCTGCTCACTCTTACTGCTCACAGTTGTCATATGAGCCCCTCGGCAATCCGCCCCAGGTTTTCATACTCGGTGTCGCGATCCTGTTGGTGAGTGCTGTCGGTTGTATCGATCTCGCTGTTTTTCATCCTTTCTGGAAATAGTTGCTTGTCATTATCGTTTCGGCCACGTTCTATGCCTTGGTGGACTGGAATGCTAGCAGGATCATGAAGTCAATCAAGTCTCTCATTGCTGAGGAAGCGTCCGTGATTCGCGATGGAAAGCAGGTTCTTCTTCTCGCAACCGACATCGTCGTTGGCGACGTCGTCCTCCTCGGACCCGGTGATCGTGTTCCGGCCGACTTGAGAATAGTACAGGCCTCCTCGGATCTTCGATTCGACCGCTCCCTGCTCACTGGTGAGAGGTGAGTTCGCCCTAGCTACCAAAACTTTTTGTGCCTAGGTGGGCTAATAGTAGCATAGTGACATGACCCCCGGTGTCTTGACGGCAACGTCGGACAATGCCCTCGAGACCCGTAATCTTGCCTTGAATTCGACGTTCGTCACTCAGGGTACCTGCACTGGCGTCACGTTCGCTACCGGAGACCGCACGGTGATGGGTCGCTTGGTGGCCATGTCTGGCGAAAAAAAGTTCAAGCTAACGACGATTCAGAAGGAGGTCTGGTTCTTCACGAAGATCATCTCTTGCTTCGCTCTGTTCTTTTTTCTCTTCTCGCTCCTTCTGTACGGCGTTTGGCTGCGGACATCGTACCCTGGCTACGACTCAACGAGTACAGCCATTGTGAACTCGATCGGTTGTCTCACAGCTTTCGTTCCTCAGGTACATCTCTTCCAGTTATTTCTCTTCCTTCCTGTCTGACACCTCTTCTCAGGGTTTGCCCATTTGTGTCGCCCTCTCGTTGACCGTCATCGCTCGCCGTATGGCAAAGCGCTCTGTGTTGGTCAAAAATTTGGCTACTATCGAGACCCTTGGGTGCATGTCCGTTCTGTGCTCCGACAAGACAGGTACGCTCACGGCGGGAAAGATGGTGAGTCGCCGTGGAGTAGGAGTTGCGTATTCATGTCCTTACTGGACTTTATAGATGCTCGAGAACATTGCCTTCCTCGACAATCATTTCCCCGTGCGTGACATCCAAGAGAAGATCTCGCAAGCTTCGGAACCGGCAATGTTCGCTGGTCTCAAAGCCATCCATCAAATTGCCCGGCTGTGCAACGCCGCGAAATTCGATGCAGTTACGCTAGACAAGCCAGTCGACGAACGTACGGTGAAGGGCGACCCGACAGACACTGCCCTCTTGCGCTTTTCCGAGGCACTTTCCGTCCCGAGTCTGGAGATTGATACCGACCAGCTTCTACAATCTTGGACGAAGCATTTTGAGATCCCATTCAACTCTCACAATAAGTGGGCGCTGACTGTTGCAGTTCCAAACAACGAGAAACAGGAAGACGAGAAGCATGGAAATTCGGCATGGATGCTCGTCAAGGGTGGTCCAGATGTATTATTTACCTCGTGCAGCAGCGTGCTGCAATGCGACGGCACTTCCATTCCGTTCGGGCCGGATGAAAGGCAGAGGATGTCTGCAATCCAAAACGGATGGTCGAGCGAAGGCAAGCGGGTTCTTGCGCTGTGAGTCTCTCATTAATTGTATCAAGGAGAATGCACTACCAAACACCTGTCCTGCAGTTGCCGCAAATCTTTGGACGGAATCAAGCTCGGATTGCCCGCAAACACGATGGAAGAATTGATGTACTCCGAGATGCAAGATTTAACGCTCGTCGGCCTTGTCGGTCTTCGTGATCCCCCTCGTGAAGACGTCCCGGCTGCGATTGAGACGATCAGACGAGCTGGCGTTCGCGTCTTCATGGTCACTGGTGATTTTAAACTTACTGCGGTAGCCATCGCACGTCAGGTAAGTTGTCCCTCGTACTCGACTTGCGATCATGTACTCATAATGTGCTTTTTTTCTCGCCAGGTTGGGATTGTCTCACAAGAGCGAATTGACACGATCGAAGACATTAGAGTGGTCGCATCCAAAAAGTCTCCCTCCAAGTCACGCTACGATATCAAGCCCTCAGAGAATGACGGGACCAAGTCGCTCGTTCTGACTGGCGAAGACGTTTCCACTCTCACTCCACCAGACTGGGATGTCGTCGTTGGAACATACAGTGAGATTGTGTTTGCGCGTACCACCCCCGACCAAAAAATGAAGATCGTTGAGGAGGTCAAGTACCGTGGGGACAACACGGTTGCAGTCACGGGTGACGGTGTCAACGATGCTCCTGCATTGAAAGCCGCTGACATTGGTGTGGCAATGGGAAGTGGGAGTGATGTCGCGAAGGAAGCTGGTACGTCGATCCGCTCACCGCTGTCCCGTTGCTGAAATTGGCTTCAAGCTGCCCTCATCCTGCTCAAGAACGACTTTGCATCGATTCCAGTCGCCATTGAGATGGGTCGTCTCGTGTTCGATAACCTCAAAAAGGTCACTCTGTACCTTATGCCAGTCAGTAAATTTCTGCAAGAACATCAACGAGGACTGACGTAATCAGGCTGGAAGTTACACCGAGTTCATGGCTGTCGTCACGAATGTCGTTCTTGGTATGCAGCTACCCATGACTACGTACCAGCAAGTCTGCTTCTGTATCACGAATGACGTCGTCATGTCAATATCCCTGATGTACGAAAAGGCGGAGGCCGGTGAGTACAACATGTGGTCCTTGAATATTTTCTGACTGTACGGTCAGACCTTATGACCCGTAAGCCACGTAATGCACGCACTGATCGCTTGACGGATTGGCGTCTGTTCGTGCAAGTTTACTTGGTGAATGACCAATATCAGTTAACTGGGCACGTAGCTGATCACTTTGTCAGTTCATCGGACTCATGCTTTGGCCTTGCGCAATGGGCATGTGGTTTTTCTACATGCAGCGCCACGGCCTCACGTTCTACGACGTCATCTTGGTCTTTAACCAATGGCAAGATGGCTGGCAAGGCTATAGTATCGAACAACTCACGGAATTCGTCAATGTGGGCACCTGCGTCTAGTACGTCATTGGAGACCTCCTCTACTTTCGTTCGCTGACGGCGTGTGATTCTTTAGCTACGTCACGCTCGTCATCGGCCAGTACGGTAGCTTGCTGTCCGTTCGTAACCGTCGC
Source organism: Boletus sensibilis (assembly GCA_038092655.1). NCBI lineage: Eukaryota > Fungi > Basidiomycota > Agaricomycetes > Boletales > Boletaceae > Boletus > Boletus sensibilis. Next base: position 95,789 of record JBBPQU010000003.1, on the reverse strand, counting down.
GTCTCGATGGTACACTCGAATCCCCTCTGGGGTTCCCGCCGTAATCTGGTCGTACCGTGCAGTATGGTCGCCACAGCCGCAATTGCGGTGATCAACCTTTATGGACCTGGACTTCAACAAGTCTTCTACATGACACCCATCCCTGGCATATTCTGGGGCCTTCCCTTCTCATTCGCGCTTGGTATCTTGATGATGGACGAGCTGCGCAAGTTAATCGTGAGGACATATCCCAAGGTGAGGCGTCGTGTTCGCGTGGCTACTTTTACTGTGGTTAGCTGACTCGGAAACACGACTAGTCTTTCATTGCTTGGATTGCGTGGTAAATTTGTCTTGAACTATGTCGGATTTTCACTGGAATGTAACGATCATGTCGGAAGGAGAAATGGTACACCTACATAAGTTATGTCACTAGTTGTAAGTATAGTACAGTACAGTACAGTACAGTTCGGACGGTGTCTATACAACAAATATATCGTGCTTATCTACATTCCACGAATGGGCTCCTGAGTGTTGAAAGTTGTTGGTATGTGACACTGAGAGAATTAATGCAGCATGTGCATCATGATCACGCGTGCCCGCAAGGCTGCTGCAAGCTCCAAGAATCACGTATACATAGAGAAGCATCGCTCCATGATCGCTTGATCCCTGGTACATAGCATTTTCAAGATGCCCCAGCCGCCCCGCACCCACAAGATCCGGGTTCTGTTAAGACTCGGCGTTTGCAATCTTCGTCTGCCAGTACAATCCAGTGACTACGGGTACGGACGTCCAACCCAGGATGTGGACGGTACCGCTCAAGGGTAAATACTTGGTGTGGGCGATCACAGGTATGCAGCCAGACCCTCGAGAGTCGTCGCCGATGATGTAGCAGTTCTCTGTCAGCATGTTGCTCCACGGGATTCCTTCTTCAAGGGTATGATCAAGGCGTCATGTCCGGTATCGTAGGTCGGTTTCATCGAGGAACCCGAGCCGCTCCATCCACGCCTTCTCGTAGATTGGCGCGAACAACCAGTTTGGAAGAGACTTTGGTGACCCGGACCCGACGACCCAAGGGCTTATCGTGAGTTTGCTTCCACACCGCATCGCATCCTCGACGTCTCATTCCCAGTGCCTCTCCACAAAAAAAGGTAGCTATTTATGCAAGTCTTTTTTATTTCGCGATGCTCGTGACGTTGACGCTCATGCGTCTTTGAAAATTAAAGGATATCGGGTGTGCGACGGGAAGCTTGATTGTCTTCTTTTTTGGCGAGTCCATTGGACGAAAGCGCATGATCATGTCTGGCGCGTGTACGATGCTTGTGGGCACTGTAATGCGACTTTTTCCGGGCACGTCATGTGTTGCAGTTGTACTGAATATCCCTCAGGCGATCTTGACGAGCTCGACGACCCGGGCTCAGTTGTATGTGGGGCGTATCGTCACCGGCATCGTGAGTACTATGAATGCACTGGAGCCACCGAGTGATGTCAGAATCTGAAATGGGACCAGGGTAACGGATTCAACTCCTCGTCCATTCCTGTATACCAGTCGGAGACGTGCGACGGTCTAGTGCGGGGGACGCTCGTCTGCCTGAATTCTGCGATCACGATCATTGGTTTGGTGATTGTACGCGTTTCCAAATCCCTGTCATGCCTGTCGTTCATTGAACTTTATTCTGGGGACGATGTACAAAGGCTTACTGGCTAGATTACGGACTGTCGTTTGTGAACGGACCCGTGCAATGGCGCCTGCCAGTCGGTTGAGTTTAACCACTGCATCGTCGAGTCTTTCCGAGTTTGACTGTAGGTTTCAGGTTTTCAGGCGGTCTTTGCTTTTCTGCTGTTGCTTCAAGTCACCGTGCTTCCCGATTCCCCTCGCTGGCTCGTCGCGCACGGTCGAAACGAAGAAGGCGCTCGCATACTCGCCCAACTCGAGGATCGCGATTCCACGAACCATCCCGATGTGGTCGAGAATCTAAAGGAAATAGAAGTGTCCCTCGAGCAAGAAAGCGCAGGAGGTAAACACGTCTCGGGATAACGTCTTTACCCCTCTTCGGGATGTTAGCGTACTGATGACGGACCCCTAGGACCCTTCCGGTACGCGGAACTCATCCAAGGTGGTCCTTTGGGAAACTTCCGAAGAATGTGCCTATGTGCAGGTGTGAATATCATGCAGCAGTTCACCGGGTACGTGTTCCGATCTAACTGCACGCCGCCCGGCTTGCTCAACTCGGTTCGGAGAAAGAGCGAATATGATCAAGTGCGTTGTGCGCTATTTAGCTTTGGATATGAAATCTCACTTTGGTGTTGATATGTGATATATTGATAGCTATCTTGCGCCTGTCGTTTATCAAAACACGATGGGCCTTTCACGAAACCTCTCCTTGATTCTCGGTGGCTGCACAGCCGTTACATTCATGTTCGCTTCTTTCATTCCGCTGTGGGTGAGTGCCGTTGCGATCATGACGGGAGTGATTCCATATTTGACCTTTTTTCGCGTAGACCGTTGATCGATATGGTAGGCGTGTCTTGTTGATGATATCTTCGGCTGGTCTTTCGCTTTGTTTCGTATTGACTGCAGCATTGCTCTCGACTGGCGGCAAGTCCGCTGCATACGGAGCCACAGCGATGGTTTTCCTCTTCCAAATCTTTCTTGGGGTCGGGTTCTTGCCTATAGTGGGTTCTCGGTCTCTGTCCAGGGTCACGCGTCTTATCATGCTCGTTATGGTTTAGCCATGGCTGTACCCTGCGGAGGTGCGTTTACAATGTGCACAGTATTATTTTCATTAGATGCTTCACGACATGTTCACATAGATATCGACCACCCGTATCAGAGCGAGGGGTTCCTCCATATCGTCGTTGTCCAATTGGGTTAGCACGTTCATCATCAGTACGCCCATTTCCTTATCGCACAAGGAACCATCTCGGTTTAACGTCACCCCCCAAAAAAAACGCAAACGGATTTTTATTTTATTTCATATCGCACCCCTTCCCGTCCCCCAGTACAAATCACGCCTCCCGCGATCGCCAACATTGGATGGCGCGTGTTCGTCATCTTTGCCATCTTCAACGCGCTCTGGATACCGATCGTGTACGTGTTTTTCCCGGAGACCAAGGGGTTGGAGCTCGAGGACGTGGATCACATCTTTGAGAAAGGGGGGATCACGGGCGGCGTGTGGGGCAGCGAGGGTGGGCGGACGGTGCAGCGGCGGCGGATTGCGCGGGACGTGGTTGCTCGCGAGGATGAGATGAAACATTTTGGCTGATATTAGAGTCGTGTGATGAGTTCGTTGGGTTTTTACCTGTCGTGCATGGCTTTTTTGTTCGTGTCAATCGAGGTATCGATCGATAGTTTTTTTTTTACTTTGCATCAGTACAACCCCCAATTCAGATTAGTACGCACGTCACGGCAGTGCCACGGAGTCGCCGCCCACTTTGGGCACGACGACATCCGATTCGTACTACACAATCATCAAAACTTGCTCGCATAAGATTCAACGTCAACAATCGTTCGCACCTAAGCATGTCCATCGTTATTCTCCGTCGAACGACAAGCAGGGAGGCGGCGGACATTACAAAGAAGCACCCAAAACTCCATTCGATGCGGCAGAACTAGAAGCCGCACTCCCGAGTTCTCCATGCACCGGTACTATAACGCCCGAACCTGAACGTTTCCCTTCTTACTTCCCTTCTTCACGGACGTACGCGCGCATGCTGGATTCCTCGTGTCTGCCGTGATAAGTTATGGTTTCAGATCCTGCAGGCTGCAGTGTCGTTTGACCGCTTACTCGGATGCGGAGTACCTACCCGGCCAATTTGGCCGCATCGTTCAACGGCTCGGTTCATAAGTAAGTAAGTTCAATGAGGGTCGGGATAACGCTCGGTTCCTGAACGGGTTCGCCTACTCGCATTTTGCATTTTGCATTTCGCATTCAAGCTGTAGGTGAGTGGGCGTCCAATTTTGCTCTGTTTCAGAATTGCTCACACGAAAAACGCTTGCTGGTTTTCAGCTCGAAATGACAGACAACGCCTCGACCCCTGCTGAGTGTGGATCGATAGAGATTCCTGTGAGTGTGCGCATATTAAACACTCCTGGGTCTCCGCCAACATTCGTTCTATTTAGCACGCCTATTCATGCTTGTTTCGTTCCAACTCTTGTCCTTCCGATGAAGCGAGTGCCGGTATCAAATCCCTCATTGAGGAACACGAATGTCAACTCGTCACCATCCAAGATCAATTCGAGTGTCTCAAGAAATGTCTTGCCGACATGGAGCGTCGTCAGGTTCAAACCAAAGACGTGCTTTTCAAACTCCACGCGACGCTCGCCCCGATCAAGCGTTTACCTCCCGAGATTCTGTCCGAGATATTCGAGCGGTGTCTCGACGCGAGGAATTCGGGCGTGCTGTTCTCGATGACTACGCGAAACAAGGAGGCACCGCTGTTGCTCGGACGCGTGTGTCGTTCCTGGCGTGCCATTGCGCATGCGACGCCTTCGCTATGGCGGGATATTTTTATGAACGTTTGTGATGGGCGATACTCGGACGAGCTTCGCAAGGATGCGTTGCCGGTGCTGCAGACGTGGCTAGCGCACTCGGGTAGTCTCCCTCTCAACCTCGTCTTACTGTGCAAGACGGAGCGGGTATTGCCCGGTCTGGTAGACCTCTTCGAAACCATCGCAGCCCACGCGGCGAGGTGGAAGACGGCCCAGGTCCGTCTACAGAACTCGCCGGTGATATACAGGCTCGTCTGCAGCGCCTTCACCAAGTGTACCTCGCTGTCGACGTTTGATGTGACCGATAGCGGTCAATGCATGTCGTTTTTCGGCAATCGACAGCCGGACGAGGTGGAGGACGTGCAACCTGTCTGCTTCGATCTGTCCCCCGCACCTCTTCAACAACTTTCGTTGTCGCTCGCTGGTCTCACCATTCGGGACGTGCATGCACCTTGGGCCACGCTCACGCGCTTGTCGTTTATGCAAGACGCGCGTTCGAGCACGACCTCTATCACGGACTACGTGGCTATTCTCCAGCAATGCACGTCGCTCAAGGAGTGCAGTATCACCATCGACAGCGGCATCCGGGACGCGCCGCTTGGGCCGTTTACGCTGCCCAGCCTCGAGTGTCTCGAGTTCCAGGTGCTTCGAGAAGCAAGTCACACGACGCAGATGGGTGATTTTCTGAGCGCCCTCGATGCGCCGCGGCTCTGTACCCTCGCTATCGAGGACTATTGTCCCCGGAGAGAAGTAGTGTTGTACCACAGCCAACTGAAAGCGTTTTTGCAAGGCCACGCGCAGTCGCTTCGGCATCTCCGGTTCTCGACCAGCTCCAAGTTCTTTACGTCGGAAGACTTGATTGCTTTGATCGTCGAAACGCCGCTGTTGACGGAACTGGAGTATCATCCGGACGAGGAATCGTCTCCCAAAGCGCTGTTGGAGGCGTTGACGCCGCGGGTGCAAGGAGACGAGCTCGAATGTCTACTTCCACGTTTGGAACGGTACTTTGTGTATTGGGATACGACGGAGACGGTGTCGATGGTGGGGGATATGATTGAGAAGCGGTATGCGCTGGTTGAGCGAGGGATCGCGCGGTTGAAGCATCTGTCGTGCAAGCCTGTGAGGATCAGTATCGTGTATGATTGCATGCCGCCGCATGTGCTTGTGGAGAACTTGGCTGCGCGGCTGGAACCGCTTTGTCGGTGTGGGTTGCAGGTCGATTGGGAGGCGTACAAATATGACCTCGAGTTTTTGTATTGCTGATTAGTACAATTCGACGGTGTTTGCGTAATAAAGTCAACTCTAGTCTAGCCCATCTCTAGCATGGGTTCCACTACGCCCCTCCTCGACATCCTCTCCACACATCTTCCAGCTACCATCTCAGCAGAACTATTGTCTCTATCCTCTTCCCAGTCCAGGTCCACCGTCGAAACTCTGCTCTCTTTTGCCCTCGGAGGCGACTGTCCAACGCGTCTCCCCAACACGCGCCAAGAATGGTCACGCACACAGCCCGCCGCCCTCAACGCCCTCCAAGACTGTCTCGGGTCCAAAGCCCCAAAACGGCCTCGCGACAGCCAAGACGCTGACAGTGCCAGCGAGCCAAAGCGACAAAAAACCGCGGTAGAGGACGCCGACGATCAACCTCTCTTCACCCTCCCTTCCATCTCCACCACCTCGCCCATCCGGAAAAAAGTCGATGTCACCGTGCATGCACGTTCCATCCGATTCGTCAACCCTACCACTCGTGCCCTAGAATCATCCATCCCTCTCCCGAGCATCACCCGCACGTTCTTGTTGCCCACCCGCGGTAAGGCCAAGGGCCATTGGACCGTGGTTTTACTCCCCACAGATGTCCCCGATAAGGCAAAGACATCCCCTCCCTCCGCCCAGCAGGTCATCTTTGGTCTCGACGCGCTGAGCGCTGCAAAGTTCGAGACCACGTCCTATTCTTCCGGCACCTCCACCCCAAATTTGGCCACCACCGTCGCCAAGGGAGAGGAAACCGCGACGTCCGTCCGCAAGTTCTTGTCCCACATTCCCGTACCACTACTCGAGCCCTCTGCGACCGTCTTTCGTAGCGCGTGCGCGACTGCAAAGTCGGGTCAAGGTGCAGCGGGCATAGATGCCTATCTCTCTGCCAAATCAGGCACCCTCTGGTTCTTTGACACGGGCATCCTATGGGGCGAGAGTAAGCCTTGTGAATTCTGGGCCCTCTCCGATCTCGTCGCCAAGGATGGCGTCCGGCTCATCAGCGCTACCGGGCGGACGTGCTCCGTCATTCTCAGCCGGAAGAGCAGGGGAGAGTCAAACGGTTCGGGCGTGAATAAAGGTGGAGACGACGAGGGCGACGACGAGGTCGTCGAAACCGAGTTTTCCATGGTCGACGGTCGGGAACAAGACCCGATCAATGCGTGGGCTCGAAACCGAAAACATCTTTTTGGAAAAAGCTCCGTCGTGCCCTCCGCCTCTGCCTCTGCATCCTCGAGACAAACCGCGGGCAGCAGCAGCAAGGAAGCGCGCCCCCCAAACGGGACCGTCAAGGGTCCTGCATGGGATGATTCGGACGACGACGACGATGACTTTGAGGATACTTCGTCCCAGGATCTCGAACACAGCACCACAGACTCGGACGAGAGTGAAGGCGGAGCAGCGAGTGGGGACGAGGACGGCAGTCAGAGCGAGGGTGTGGAGGAGAGCGGGGACGAGTCGGAGGAGCAAGAGCTCCAGGAAGCCCATCATCCGTTGCTCCGACCGGGTGCTATGCCGCGCGTGTCCAAGGCGGCGATCGATATAGTGGTGGACATGCTCCGGGGTGATCCTGCAGACGACGCGAGTGACGAAGAGGATGAGTTGGAGGAATGATCTAAAAGCGTAGCACTGTTCAATTTGGCTACGTGTTCTTTGTAAGTAGTTACATTACTGATTCGCCGAGGCGGCATTAAGCGATGCACACTGTATGCAAGGATATATCTTTTAAGCCCACTCAACGCCGAGGAATCCATACCGAGAGGAGAGTACGCATTCTCCCCGCATATAATACGGGTAAATGAAAACACGGATGGGATGTCCGAAGAATCTCAGGGGTAATTCAACTGGAAGGGCGGACATGTTCGTGACTCAAAAAGTCCGAGACAACATCGCTCGCGGGGACCATCGCCGAACAAAATCTATTCATTTCACGTTCACGCAAACACCATCGGAGGCCGGATAGACCTCGTCTTTTCTACCTCGGTGGGAGGGGTATCCTACGTATCTAGATGGACACCTTACCTCTAGGTTCATACGGTAAAAGCAAAGCCAGCAAACCTGCAAAGATGATCATGCCGCCCGCAATATACACGGGCACCGCCGTTCCGATATTCGCGTACAACGCAATGACGGGCGCCTGTTTGACCGTTTTTGGTTTTCCGAGTTGCCAGTGCCACCCCCCATTGACAAATAAATAACGTCGGCGGAACGATAAAAATAAAGACGGAAAAACGTCAACACGTACCATCACGCCAAACACGCGGGTCGCTGTCGCTGTGAGACCGTTCCCCGTGCCACGATCCTTGGCGGGGAATATCTCTGGAGTGATGGCATAGAGCACGCCGTACATCATCTAATCCCCCTCAGTAAGTTGGCATCGTCGGAAGATCGTCCACACGAGGACGCACGTTACTACAAAACACGTAGCCACAGTTCCACCCCAGGAGCTGGTCGGACGTCCTGGAGGTGGTGCTCGCGTACAGAAACACGCCAGTGAACGCTTTATTTCGCGTGAGGTCGTCGAGCGATGAAAACGCGTGGGATGCGAGGGAAACTCGCCTGAGGAAATCGCGAGACTGCGTTTGCGTCCGATGTACGGGACCTCGACGGCCCATCCTGCGAGGAAGGCGGCGGGGACACCGATCATGCTCAGGATTACTTGCTGTTGTCACATGGTTGTGAGTGAAAGCACACAGATGGGCACTGAATGCGTACGTTGCGGTAAGTGATGTAAAGGGATCCGTCTCCGAATGCGGCACCACGACTAGACAACCTTCACGGACGGTCAGCTGCGTCGAGGGGTACCTGCACCTCCGCTCACAAGTAAGGCAAAAAGCTATTATAGAGCGTCGATGCAAGACCAATGAACCCTTGGGTGAAAAAAAAAAACGATTCAATCGAGACATCTTAGAATAAACGGGGGAGCGTCAACCATACCCCAAATAGTGATCAATAGGCTGGTAGACCAAGCCATCTTTGGAGTCGCAAACAGCGCCTTGATATGCCCCGCATGGTACTTGGATTCCTTGGACAGAATGTTGCGCCGCGTTCTCGACGGGAACGTATCATCCTTACTCCGTCCTGGCGCTTCCAGCTCTTCGACCGTGAGCGCTGTTGTCTTGCCGTTGTACCTGGCCAGCTTGTGGATGACGTCGGCCGCTTCTGCGTCCCTGCCGATGCCGGAGAGGAATCGCGGACTTTCGAAGAGGGTAAAGACGAAGAAGCGGAGACCCCAAAGGAAGAGGGTGAGCCCGCCGAGCGCGAAGAGAAGGTATCTCCACCCCATATTGTCGGATCTTTTGCAGCCCTCTGCGGTGGCACAAGAGAAGTTGGCGATCAGGGGCCACGCGATCTATACAGACGTGTTGGTGCATCAGACCGAAAGAAGTGATGCTCTTTCTCCGTACTTACGAGACTGCAAAGAAGTTGTCCAAGGGACCACCAGATGGAGAGTATCGTCAAAAGGTACTGATGAGATCCAGGGACGAAATCTAGCGAAAGAAGATTGATCGAGTGGTTTTGGGAATGTAAAAGACATCTATATCTACCTAAGAAGACGGCCGAATCCACGGACACGTTACCTCCAGTAGAGTTCAATTGCACGGTTCGTTGTGAAAGCTTGGCAAACGTACCACCGGCGCCGACGCCAACGACGGCAATCAGAGAGGCCAAAGTGATAAAATCGGGTGAGCCACCAGCGGCCAAGCCGAACACACCTGCGATGAGGAGTGTCAAGTTGAAAGACCACCTGCAGAACGAGGGCTAGTTGGTTATATATATCCAGACGAGACCACAAACAGACCTTCGACCCCAAATATCACATCCGAGGCTCCAAACGATGGCTCCCACGAGGAGACCAATGTTCGATGCCAAGGATAGAAACGGGCCGTTGAATTGGAACTCGTAGATTACAGGCGTGAGGATTAACGCGCTCGATAGCTGCCGAAATACCGTTCAACTTTGGACGACCGTTCTTTCTCGGGTGCACTGACCGGCCAGACGCTGTCGCTGTGAACCAACCGTAGGCATCGGCCACATGGGCAGAAAAAAAAACAAAGACATACGCGAACCACCCAAAGCCGGCCACGACGAACAGACACCACTACAGCAGTCGTGATATTATTCTTAGTCACGGGTGTCGTACAACGTTAAACCGTTCCATCGTCCACCATACCTGGTATTTGCCCATGCCGATCTCTTGTATAGAATGGTTCAAAATGCGAGCTTTTTCCCGATACACAGGATCGTTGTACCCATCTTCGTAAAGGTCGATCGCAAAGACCTTGGGAGAGTTTGTGACTTCCTCGAGCGATCCAAATCTGCTTGTGGGTGGGTTTTCTAATGCGCGTAACTCGATGAGCGTCGAAGGGCTGTTCGACATCTTTAGTGCAATCACCCAGAAAGCGTTGGGGGTGAAAAAGCGGTGAGAAGGGGGCCTGGAATTTCATGGAAGGACGGAGACGCGGGCGGTCAGGCGAACTAATTGCCCGGGTTGCTATCTGATCTCGCTCGAGCAGCAAGCTCGAGCGAGGTGCTCGCTTCGCCTGACTATCTCACAGAAAGTGAGTCAACAGATGTAGTCCCTAGCTCAGCTCTCCACTGACAGACACCAGGACTTAGCATGGTAAATTTCTCGAACTAAAGTGATGGCACTCGCGGTTTTTGTTTGTGTGCCCGAAAAAGGAAATTTTGTGAGGCCCTCGCGGCGGACGGACCATATATTCAGCTTCGCACTGACGATGGGCAACAGGAAAATCAGTGACAATCTCAATCTATTATTGTGGGTGCTGCATGTTCATGACTTTTCCATAGCTAGCTACTGGCTAGTCTGATGACCAGACCGTACCTAATGAGGCAAGCTATCGTTGCCTCATGGTACGGTCTCTGTCTGCCAGAGACGCTTCAAATACTGCCACAAACTTTTGAGCAGCAATCAAGTGTCATCGACCCTGAATTTCCCTTCTTGCGAACCGTCCTCCAACCACAGCTCTCGACAGCCCGTGGTAGAGTCGTCAAGCGATAATGTTACTTACACACTGTCCTTGCGGATGTGCGCAACGCATGCGAGGTTTTTTGACCAAAAACTTGCCTCCGACTTTACGAGCGGGAATCATTCAATCAACATCTTGAAACTGCCACAATGCCACTATTTGGACTCTTATAGATGGCATGTGTCGAGAGCTCGTTGGTGCCCAACTTGACGTGTGGCATGCCTCCGGGGACATTCAAGTGTTCAACGGTTCCGGAAGCTTCGATGGTGGTTTAAAAAGAGAGCTTTCTCCAACACCACCTGTCAGGAAGCAGGAGAACAACAGAATGTTCACCAGAATCCCAGTTTTCGCAACCGTGCTGAGTGCGCTAGCTACTGCAGTTGTCGCAGCCCCAGAGGTGATCCCAGGTCCGAAATTACCTTATTTGGCGTCGCTCAACCTCACCTCGGCGGAGCTGTATGCTAGAGGACGTCCCCCAGCACTCCGTGAGTATGCCGCCCTCCCTTGGGCGGCCAGATACTCACCGCATAGTTGCTAGGTGCGCGGGCAGCGGATTACAACCCTGTGTGCCAGACATCGAGCACTGCGGCGGTCAACGATGTGAAGGCATGTCTCTCCTACCTCGACAAGATTAGTATCACCATGTGCGAGGTCGGAGGTCAGAGTTCGGGCTCGTTCTGTGAGGCCGGGACCGCAAAAATCACTGGCTCGAACATTTCCGGCAAGCCTTCTACTGAGTCGATTTGGTGAGTCTGCAGTGGCTGTTGCCAAGTGAGCGGATGGCCGACTAAGTCGTGGATTGGTTGTTTGTAGTGGAGATGTTGCAGAGGCTGTCCAGTGGGTGATTTCCAACTGCGACGTCGGCGGTCAAGTTGGAGGTGAGAAAAAGGTTCTTGCTTGTTTACTGCTTATGATCTGACAACTTGAAGGCTCCGACGCTGCATTCGCCAATGGTGGCCTCATCGTTTCCGTCACCAACATCAACTCGGGGAAGTAAAAGAGTGGAGAATGTGGGTTACCCGGCAAGGAGCCACCACCGAGTATTTTGGGTTACCTCGGGGCTACCTGTACACTACATTGTGGAACATCCATCACATTAAACAATTGTAGATTATACATCACAAAAATTGCACAAGTGTGAGATTGCATATCTTTATGTAACGTACAATAGCCACTTTCCTTTTTTACAGATGCATGACTTTCAAGACATAAAGTGTAGTAGGGGAGTCGTGCTGATCTGCCAACCGGGACGGGATCGTCTATGAGTACGGACATCGCAGCTTTCGGCGGCTGCACCAACCCTCATGTCCGAATCCTAAACCATCGTCATTGATACTATAGGCTCGATTCGAAATCAAATACAGAGTCAGAAGGGATGGGAAACAGTACACGATTGTCCACTATCCGTTAACCTTTTTTCCCCGCAGATTCGGTCAACCGTCCTCTTCTCCGTTTCACATCCCAGTTGTACATCCTCGCGGTGTTCACCTCCATCACCGTGAGTTGCTCACGAAGGAACTCCAAATCCTCTACAGTCGCCTTCAGACTTGCTTCGGCGGCACCAAGTTTGGATCGGAGTAGCGATATGGCTGCAGGAAGTTTGTACGATAGCATAACATTTGCCTGCAGGAACGCAATCAACAGGAAATGGGAAGATGAAAACCAAAGAAAGCTTACCCCTAGCCAGAGATAAACGGTGCCGGTGTCTTCGAGTTGCGCCTCTGCATAAAGCGTGTCATTCAACTCAAACGTAGTGGTCAAGGGTTTCTTCGCGACCTCTTCCTCGATGTGATCATCCTCGTCATCAAGCTCATCTGTCCCATCGTCTGCTTTTTGTTTGCCCTCCTAAAGACAGCTCATGAGCCTGCCGATTCGACGAGACGGTCTACTTACGCGTATCTCTTGCAAAAACTCGACCATGTGGAGTGTCTTCTTGATGTCTGGTATTTTATCTTCGAGACTCCTTCGGCGTTGTGTCAAATTTGCGTCCATGTAGCGATATTTCCTGTACTTTTATCGGTTCAAGAGTGTTATGCCAGAATACAACAAGGGAACGTACGCGATCGCGTCTTGGAAGGTCTTGAGGGGTCCCTCGACGTCACCGTCAGGACTGCCGATGTATTCCTCGACATTGGCCTAGAAAGTTGGCTGATGGTATCGATTTCTCCACGAAATCAATGTCCACTCACGATGAAAGGTGCTTTTGGTATTCCCCGGGGGTTTTTCTCTTGGCCAAATATCGATGTAGAGGCCATCACGCTGCTCTGCGTACACCGCAGATTATTGGACTTGCCAAAAAGTCGCCGCGCGGCATGTTCCGATCGGAGTTGGTGAGAGGCAGTTTTCTACTTGTAACCTTTGCACTCGACGTTCATGTCTCGTCTCATTGTAAAGAATCTCCCTCCCAATCTATCCCCAGAACGTCTCCGAAAACACTTTGAACAAAGAGGTGCACCGCCTGGGACCATCACTGACATCAAAATCGCCCATAAACCAGATGGCACGTCTCGACGATTTGCTTTTGTTGGTTTCAAGACCGACAAGGAGGCGGCTGCCGCGAGGGACTGGTTCGATCGTACCTTCATCGACTCGGCACGAATAAATGTTACAATTGTAGAGGTATGAAGTATCCACTCTTTTTGTAGCGTAGCAGTAATGATTTGAGTAGGGCACCAAGGATGCGCCAACTCCTCGTCCAAACAAACGGCGCCGACTCGCCGACTCGGACGACAGTAGCAACAAACCAACTGAACCTCCCGTACTGGATGACTCTGTAAAGGAAACCATTCAACGGACATCGCGTCTCTTCCTTCGTAATTTGGCCTTCTCATGTACTGACAATGATCTCCTCGCCCTCTTTCGACCATTTGGAGAAATTGAGCAGGTGAGCGTTTGTTGGTATTTCTTATGGACGCATCGTCCACGATGACAAAATAAATAGGGACATCAGATTCTCAAGGAATATGATGATCCTCAGGGAAATAAATGATAGTTAACTCTGACTCCGCATCGTCGACACATCTTGTAGTGACCGCGTGCTGACTTAATTTTTCTAGGTAAGATATCTATACCCTGTCCTTTCTTGTACGATGCAATACTGTATAGGGACATCAGATCCATTAGATATGCTGAACCTAGGAAATTAAGTAGATTTTTCTGAATTTATATTCACCGTGCAATTGTTATTCAATGCTCACTTGTTGGCAGGTCCATATTCCGCTTGATCCATTGTCCAAGCAACCCAAAGGACTTGCATATGTGACTTTCGTACAGTCCTCTTCCGCACTGGCCGCTTATGAAGGACTCGACAAGAAGTCTTTTCAAGGGCGATTATTACACATTCTACCAGCAGTGGATCGTAAAGGCAAACCCGAGGCATTAGATACAGGTGACAAGAAATCGTCGATCAAAGACGAGCGCAAAGCAAAGCGTAAAGCGACCGCGTGGCGCGAGTTTAATTGGAGCATGTTGTATATGAATGTTCGTCGAGCCAATGTCCTGTCGTGCTTCCTTTCGCGTAGCCTAATGTATTTCATTGCACCCAGAGCGATGCTGTGGTCTCCTCGATTGCGGATCGTCTCAATATACCGAAGGCGGACATCTTGAATCCTGAGTCTAGTAATGCGGCCGTGAAACTTGCGCTAGCTGAGACGCATGTCATTCAGGAGACAAAGTCATATCTTGAGTCGCAAGGTGTTATCCTTTCGTCTTTCTCTTCTCGAGGACGCTCGGATACAACCATTCTGGTCAAGAACATACCGTATGGGACGTCCTCCGATCAGATTCGTGAGCTGTTTGAGGTGCATGGCAAGCTAAGCAGGGTCGTTGTGCCACCTGCGGGAACGATGGCGGTAGTGGAGTTTGAACATGCTGCCGAGGCTAGCAAAGCTTTCCGTGCGGTCGCTTATCGGCGTCTAGGAAATTCTGTCATATATTTGGAGAAAGGACCTCTCGGAATGTTTCAAGATGCGCCTGAAGACACAGAACCACGGCCTGTTACCACAATCACGTCTGGACTTAAACCAGTCACTATCGCTGAACAGGAAACACCCGACTCAGCGGGCGAGGAAGAAGTACCTCTATCCGCGGGCTCAACACTTTTCGTCAAGAACCTGTCTTTCAGCACGACGACCGAACGGCTCAAACAGGTCTTCAGGAATCTCCCTGATTTCGCGTTTGCACGGGTTCAAACCAAGCCAGATCCGAAACGACCTGCCGTGCCTGGTGCTGAACCTCCTAGGCTCAGCACGGGGTACGGATTCGTTGGGTTTAAGACGGCCGAAGGTGCCAAGAAAGCACTTAAAGGCATGCAAGGGTTTACGCTTGACGGCCACGCACTGCACGTCAAGTTCGCTGGACGCGGGACCGAGGAAGACGAGTCCAAAGACAAAGCGACTGCCAAGTCCCGAACGACCAAGATGATTGTCAAGAATGTCCCGTTCGAAGCGACGAAGAGAGAAGTCAGAGAACTGTTTGGGTACGTTTCCACCTGTGCTTGTAGTGTGGTACTCAAGTGTCCCCAAAGCGCGCACGGTCAACTCAAGTCCGTTCGTCTACCGAAGCGGTTCGACGCCCGGTCCCGCGGATTCGCGTTCCTGGAATTCGTTACCCGACATGAAGCGGAGAATGCCTATGCTGCGCTTCGGCACACGCATTTGCTTGGACGGCACCTTGTCCTGGAATGGGCTGAGGGGGCAGAGCAGGACCTAGATGCTCTGCGACAGAAGGCGGGTGTCGGGTACGGTGGCGGAGCTGCACTACCAGGTAGAAAGAGGAAATTCAATATGGATGATGGGGATCCTGGCGAGGCTGAAGAGGCGTAGTCCAGTTTATTGTTCCCACGCCACTAACGCGTTTAATATGATGCGTGTTTGCCCCTTTCTCAAAAACTGTGGCTCAAGCTGAACCTGTTCGTCGTTTCATGACAGACCTCGACGACAGTGCTGACTTTGAGCTTCAACCACCCGCGAAACGCAGAAGGAAATTTCTGAACTCTGATGCTATGGAGTCAGACAACAAGCAATTTTGGTTTCAAGACGGTGACATTGTCCTGATGGTAGAGGACAAGTATCTCAAAATTCATCAAAACAAGTTGATGGACTCTCTCGTTTTCTTCACCATGCTCGGGATACCGCAGCCAGAACTACTGGAGAGTTTTGACGGTTGTCCACTCGTCAGATTACCTCATGATACACTCCATGACTGGATTCCGGCCCTGAATTGGATGTATAATCGCAGGTGAGTAAACTGATTGTCAAAGTACCACCTTTAGTGAAGACATGGCAGTTTGTTTGAACTGCAATCCACCACTCTGGACGTTGTGGCCAGGGCACTTCGAATCTCCACTAAATACGACTTCCCGGAGTTGCGTCAGTGGTGTAAACAGCAGCTCCTCTTGAGGTGGCCACTGAAAGTCGTCGAGATGAACACAATAGCTATGCCAAATGCAGCAGGTTAGTAGAGCTTCGTGTAATTTTATTCATGTTCCAACCTTACAAACGAGTTGTAGAAGCGATATGTCTTGCCCGCGAATTAGATATTCCGGAGATCCTCCCAGCTGCGTTTTATGCACTTGCCGTGCAGCGTTGGGGGAACGGGGGCGATGGCGGCCGCAGTCACTTGATCCTTTCTCCCGATGATCTACGACGCCTCATCGTCGGTCGGGAAATGCTACAAGAGCGCTTGACTGCTTTCCTCGTTAATTGGGACCCACACATGAACACCAAATTCTTTCATCTTTGTCGCGAGTGTGGGCATGAGTGCATGCATTGGCTGCCAGAACAGTTGTTGCCCGCACCCCATTCGCCATACACAAGCTGGCTGCTTCACGATCTTGACAAGATGTCCAAGGATGGATTTAGGCCTTTGTATCTCTGCGATGCTTGTACAAGCTCTTTCAGTTATGTCGTCGATCAATTTCTTGCACAGCTTCAGGATGCCATCCCAAAATATTTCATGCTCTGACTTGTCGTTCATAGTTGATAAGTTGTTTTGTTATTCGATCACTGTATAGAGTATGGTCAATGGTCACATCTCTTTTCGTCGACGAGTGGGCTGAATTTTGCGTTCCATTAGGTGAGAAGTACTAAAGCGAATCGGTGAGCGTCGTTTTTTCACTTCATGGTCCTCGTATGACCACAGTCGTCTCCATGGTGTGGTAGCGGTAAGATTCTCCTGGTTCTTGTTCAAAGTCAATCGTACCGGTAGTTTCCGCTTCGCTGGCATCCAAAGAGTCCAGACACAGAAAATTAGCCCCTTTTCCCGCCAACTTGTGTAATTTGATATCATGGTCGCGTATGAGACCGGGCGCTTTTCAGATGCCAAAACAGCCCACACTTCCTTGGAAATCTGCTTCCACCATCTCCAAACACGATCTTCACACTAACATGACATCCATCCTCGACCCCACCACGATTGGCAGACCCAAACGCCCCCGTAGGCATGTCAGGTCTCTTACGGGTACGTCCAAGGATTTTCTTAACAGCGACCTTATCGGACACGGCTTTGTTTCAGGCTATCTTCCAGAGGTAGATGATTCTGGAAAAGAAAAATGGCCCAAAGGTGAGGAGGAAGTGTGGAAGGATGGCTATAGGCAGCTCGATACGAGTGAGTGATCGGGGAAATCCCACCGCGTTTAGTGGTCGCTGGTCCTCATTTCATGAAGACACTCGATCTATCACGAGGTCCTTTGTGAACCACGTTCAAACTTCGTTGGCACGCCAAGTTTACAGTCTCGATGACTTGGGTGCTTATCAGGCAACTGCGCTTTCCGTCCGTGACAACCTACTCGTAGGTATCCGCCATGACGACTGTAGTCCCCGTTTTTGAAATAATATTTGTCACAGATCAATTGGAATGATACACAATTGCATCTGAATCGCAAAGGGGGGAAACGTGCTTATTATCTCTCCCTTGAATTTCTGATGGGACGGGCCCTCGACAATGCGCTCCTCAATCTTGGACTTAAAGACAAGTTCGAACAAGGTGTTGAAAAACTCGGATTCAACCTCGAGGATCTCCTGGCCCAAGAGCGAGATGCCGGCTTGGGAAACGGTGGCCTAGGGCGCCTTGCAGCATGTTATCTTGATTCATCAGCCTCGCAAGAACTTCCAGTTTGGGGATATGGGCTCCGTTACAAGTACGGCATCTTCCAGCAGCTTATCTCCCCCGATGGACAACAACTTGAGGCACCTGATCCTTGGCTTGAGAATTCGAATCCCTGGGAACTGCCCCGCATCGATGTCACATATGAAATTCGCTTTTACGGAGTATCAGACAGGTATCAAGATGGGAGTGGGCGTGGCGTATGGCATGGTGGCCAGGAAGTGTTGGCAGTTGCGTACGACATCATGATTCCAGGGTATGAAACCAGGAATACCAACAATCTTCGTCTTTGGGAGAGTAAACCCAAGAGAGGTTTCGACTTGAACAGTTTCAACGGTGAGGACTCCAACGATGGTATAGCCAGTCATCTGACACGTTTCTTTAGCTGGAGATTACGAGCGTGCGGTCGAGTCCTCGAACAGTGCTGCTGCTATCACCTCTGTGCTTTATCCCAATGACCACACAACTTGTGAGCGGTCTATTCTACCTACCGGTTGATCGTCTACTCACATTGTTGGGTTGACAGTTGGAAAGGAGTTGCGCCTTAAACAACAATACTTCTGGACTGCAGCGAGTCTAGCAGACATCTTACGGAGATTTAAGAACCTTGGTAAACCGATCACGGAGTTATCCGACTGTGAGTTACTGGGAAACTTGTTACTTGATTGACTCAAAAATCATCAGATGTTGCCATACAGCTCAATGACGTGAGTTCACTATGAGGAATTGTGTCGCAACTTCGTTTGAAATCATTCTGCAGACTCACCCCACATTGGCCATCCCTGAGCTGATGCGTATTTTGCTTGATGAGGAAGACTTGCCCTGGGAAACAGCGTGGAAGATCGTCACGGAGACCTTCTTCTTCACTAATCATACCGTGCTCCCTGTCAGTCATATACTTTTTTGATCCTCTTCGCTTTGACCAGGACTTATTCTAGGAAGCGCTGGAAAAATGGCCTGTTCCTCTGATCGAGCATCTTCTGCCCCGGTATGTTGTCGCTCCCTCGTCCGATATTCATTATCTAACCATCTTCTAGACACATACAAATCATCTTCGATATCGTCAGTCCGTGTCTTTGAGAGGAGAATGTTACTAACCCCAGTCTCATATTTACAGAACTTGTGAGTCGGTTTTGTGATTCCTTTGAGTTAAATAACAACAAAATATGGTCGGGTTCGAAGGTTATTCTTGCAGTGTAAGTGTGTGTTTACCTCATCAGCCTCAGGCTTATGGTCATAATAGCTGTCGAACGGATGTTCCCTGGCGACCGTGACCGGTTGGCAAGGATGTCTTTGATCGAAGGCGAGTGATGTCACTCTCCTTGCGTGATGTTCTTAACCGCGGTTGCTTAGAGGGTTCACCGAAAAACATTCGCATGGCGCATCTAGCATGCATCGGTTTGTGGCCCGTTAGATAGCAATGAGGTTCTGACACATCATTCAAACAGGAAGCCGGAAGGTTAACGGCGTCGCCGAGGTATGCTTTGTAATTTAGTTTCAGACCACGTAGGTATGAAGGGACTTCTTAGTTGCACAGTGAGTTGGTGAGGACTACGATTCTGAAAGACTTTGTGGAATACTTTGGTATCAGCAAGTATGTCCTTTTACACTCCTTGCAACTTGTTATCTAATGCCATTCAAGGTTCGGAAATGTCACCAACGGCGGTAGGTGTCCTGATGGATCCAGGAGACATCTCAATGACGACCCTTCTTCAAAGTTACTCCGCGGCGCTGGCTTGATCAAGTATGTCTCATCATCTCCGGAAGCAAGGACAGTACTGACATCTTTCTCTAGTGTAACCCAAGGTTAAGTGAACTAATCACCGAGACTCTCAAGGTTCCGAAGAGTGAATGGCTGAAGGATTTGTCGAAACTCGAGGGGTTGTTGGATTATGTGGAAGATGAAAAATTTCAGGAAGATTGGGCTTCCGTGAAGCAGGCTAACAAGGAGAGATTGGCCCATTATGTCCAAGTAACTCTGGGGCTGAGAGTCAACACGAATGCATTATTCGACGTCCAGATAAAGGTGAGACCAGCACGCGTCATTCTCTGTTTTATCAATTGGGTTGACTGGGCACTGTGTTACAGAGGTTGCATGAGTACAAGGTATATCGTCATGGAGGGGAATATCTGACACAGGGAGCTAATATTATATGTAGCGTCAAACGCTCAACATCCTTGGTGTTGTTCATGTGGGTTGGCAAGCACAAAGTCTCCGAGTTTGTTGGGTCTTACATTTCTTCCAGCGTTACTTGACATTGAAGGCGATGAAGCCGGAAGAAAGGAAGCTAGTCACCCCGCGGAATGTCTTCTTCGCTGGAAAAGCTGCCCCGGGCTGTAAGTCCTCGTCATATCTAACTTTTCCACGCGCTGACACAACAATCACCAGATTATATCGCCAAACTGGTATACACTCTCCCTCTGATCGTGTATCTAACTCGCTAAACTATCTCCCAGACCATTCGCCTCATCGTGAACGTCGCTCGCGTGATCAACGCCGACCCAGACACACAAGACTACCTTTGCGTCTTCTTCCTTCCCGACTATTCCGTGACCTTGGCTGAAGTGCTGATCCCTGCCTCGGACATCAGTCAGCACATCTCGACCGCTGGTACGGAGGCGTCTGGTACGTCCAACATGAAGTTCTGCTTGAACGGTGGGCTTCTCCTCGGCACGGTCGACGGCGCCAACATCGAGATCGCCGAGGAGGTTGGTTCCAACAACGTCTGTGAGTGTCCCCTTTGCGCCTACTGCATGGGGCCTGCCGCTTGAACGTCGTCGTCGCAGTCTTCTTTGGAAACTTGACGCCCGACGTGGAAGACTTGCGCTATCAGCACATGTACCACCCCGTGCCGGTGGAAGAAAAATCTCCCGCGCTCGCACAAGTTTTGGACATGATCTCAGGAGGCCTGTTTGGCGATGAGGACGTTTATGAGCCGTACGTTTCCGAACCTCGCTCTCACGGACGCGCCTCACGCCCACGTTTGGTTCTCCAGATTGTTGAACACCATTCGGCAAGGAGATCACTATCTGCTCACCGATGATTTCGATTCTTGTGAGCTTTTTGAACGCTTCCTTTCGTGTGCTCTTCTTCATGTACTGATGTCGGTCCGTTTGACAGACATCGAGGCGCTGTGCATGGTAGACGAAGCTTACAGCGACCGTACTGAATGGATCAAGAAGAGTATCAGAACAACTGCGAAGGTGCGTCAATCCGATCGATTGCATTGACGCTCAGGGGTATCCAACAACACAATAGATGGGCAAATTCAGCTCCGACCGTGCTATCCAGGACTATGCACAAGAGTACTGGAACATTGAAAGCACCAAGGTAGAGTAGACAAATGAAGATGGGGTGAAATATTGTCGAAGGATATGGGAATAGCATAGTGGGTGCTCGAATCAAATTCAGGTAAAGGGTACAAGAAACCCTGGAGATCCTTAAAGTAACGTCCTAGCAATGGCCATGTGTTAGAATTGTCGACAGTAGGAAAAAGAATGTGAGTGCTAATGAGAATGAGACCGGGAATGAGATAAGGAACGATAATTCGAGAAATGCGACATCAAATGATGGAATCGATGAGGAATGAAGACTAAGAGGGGAGAAGGATTTCATCTGTTGGCGCATTTCTTCAGTAGAACGTCAATATGAAGAAGAGGACTAACGGTTGGTCGGGGCTGTTCAGCGCCGTGGGCAGTTCTATGATTCCGCAAGCGCGATCTCCTGACATGGATGCATGAGCGAAGTCTCACACGAGATTCGTCAGCACTTACATCTCACGGGCTGCTCGGCGAGGTCAACTACCTCCCGTGGTCCATTCGCTCTGCTTGTCTCGTCGATCTCGGCTGCGGGTGCTGCTGTCGAAACTTCATTAAGCATGACTCGTGTTGTGTATGTCAGCCAAACTTACCTTCCACGGGGGCCGGCGCTTCTTCGACAACAGGTGCCAGCGCGCTGACCTCGACAAGGTCTGATTCTGCAGCAAGAGTTTCGGGTTCGCCAGCGTCCACGACAGCCTGAGTTTCCTTAACCGGCACACCCACTTCGGGCACAAGAGAAGTTGGTTCGGCGTCTTTGGTGACTTCCTGAGGCTGATTGACTGTGTCAACCGTAGGACGCATGGCTTTAGGATCCAGTTGTGCTTCCACCTTGGCAGCAATGATCTCCTTGGGAACTAGGACAGCAACGATAGGATGGTTCACGGCTTCCTCAACGGACTGAGGTGCAGGCTCCTCAATTTCTATGGGAAGTTGCACGTGTTGGACGGGCTCTTCAATAATGACGGTGGGAGTAACGGCAACAAGCTCGCTTGCAGATGGTGCTGCGTCCTCCACGAGAACCTGCGGTCCTTCAATGACGGGCTCCGCTGTTTTGTCCTCGACAGGCTCGGGGTCAGCAGCGGTGTTGGGAACAACCTCAGTGGCCTCGCTCGCCTCAATGGCAACCTCCACAGTGTCCTCGATCTGTGCGCTCTCTGAAGTAGGAGTATGTACTTCTGCATCTTCAGTGAGGGCATCAGGTGTCGGCTTGGCTTCCGCCTTAAGAGCGATGACCTCATCTGCCGTAGCTAACGAAGTTGGGATAGATTCGGTCGATAGCGCGTCCACGGGCTGTGTTACTGTATAAGGAACCTGAGTTGGCAGCTCTGCTTCGATAGAAGGCTGCGCTTCTTCAGCCAGAGGGATAGATTCAGCTGGTGGAGCGTTAGCTCCCACGATGGCTTCGATGACGACACGAGCCCCAGAAACGAAGCTTTCCGGTGCAGCCTGAACAATAGTGTCTTGCACGAGGGATTGTGCTTCTTCAGTTACAAGGTCAGGTACCTGGCCCGCGGGGTGAGTGGTAGATGACTCTTCTGCTTTCAAGGTAGCCTGCAACTCCGCGGCCACGGGTTGAGGGGCCGCGTCATCGGAAGCCTCGGGCTCAGCAGCGGGGTCTTGAGCAGCCCCAGCACGCCTCGAAGCGTCATCAGAAACCTCTCGGCCAGGAGTCTCCTTGACCAACGCCACTAATTCAGGAGCGGGAGTAGGTATTTCCAGATGCTCGGCAACTTCCTTGGCTTCTTCAACCGCATCAACTACGGAAGCAATCGAATCTGGTTCCAGCTGAGCTCCCGTCTCAGTGGCGATAACCTTGTTCTGGACAACGGGTGCAAGCATCAGGGGATGATCGTCATGTTGACCGACTGATTCGACGGTAGATGCCGCTACGAAATCAGAGGGAACTTTCCGCGATGGTTGCTCAATCACATGTGGTTCTTCGGCAATGTACTCCGGGGCTTCGTCATCTACAACAGATGTTACCACCACCGCCGCGACGGTTTCGGGGGCCGAAGACATAGCAACAGCTTCCGTGACTTCCCGAGAACCATCGGCAACGTTGACCTGGGCCATGTGGGACGGCTCGCCTGTAGATTCGGCGGGGAGACGCTCATCGCCATCCGCTGGTTGCGCGACAAGCTCGACAAGTCGGTCCTCGGCTTCGATAACAATATCTTGCCGAAATTGTTTTGCTCGAGTCTGCACTTCTTCAATGACAGGATTTTCCGCGGTGGGTACGGGCCCTGAAGTAAGAACCGTAGGGTCGTTTGTATCCTGTGTAGGCCGTAAATCAAACGTGGCCGCCGCCACCGGAGCGATCTTCGTAACTGGGTCGGCTGCATTAACCTTTGGGTTAACGACATCAAGTGTCCGCGGTGAACCTTGCTTGACAGAAACAGCCTCTGATGTTCTAACAGACGAACGTGGCAGCACGGAGGAACCATTGTCCCTGCCCCCAGATTGTGGGGTAGGCTCAACTGAGGGTGCCTTTGTCGCTGCCTGAACGGGGTTAGATTCCTCCTTGGAGAAGTCAATAACTGGACTTGCAATTCCAAGACGACAAGATCTCACCTTGAGCACGGGTACTGGATCTGCGGGTGGAACGCCAGCGATCGGCGCGGTAGAGATCTCGTCTACTTTCAGCTGATCGGCAACGTTGGCTGTCGCGCCACTCGTGACAGTCGCTCCGACAACTGCATTCCCATCGACATGATGATCCACCGTGGTGGGAGAGGTAGATGGAAATGTAGGCTCTTCCTCAGCGAGAACCTCTCCGAGTTCACCCGCGATTGGATTTTTACCACCCGATTTCTTGGGATCCAAGTCAGTAGCTGATTTACTGAAGACGCTGAAACGTTTCCGAGCAGATGAGAACATCGAATTGATACGAAATCCCGAGATGTCAGATCTGAAGGACGGACGGGGAGAGCGACCTCTGTGTCCATCTGGAGATGGGGCGCGGGCAGGTTGCTGGTGACTGTATGTTTGTTCAATGACGAGCCAGCGGATCGGCTGTTCGGCACCCGGTATTTGCTTCAGACCACAAACAACGAATGTGGGCCAATTGGCAGAGATAGGATCGACGATAGCGTCACTCCAGAAGTCAACGAAGGCTTCGTCGACTTGTATCACGTGTACCGAGGCAAGTTTGGTCTCGACGATGGATGGGTCGGGTTTGGACTGGGATGACGGCGGAGTGTCCGGAGGATCGTCGTCTTCAGAACGTCGTCTGCGAATACGCGACTTGCCACGCTGGCGACTAGACTTGCGTGAAATTCGGGGCTGAGTTACCTCAACGTCGTCGTCCTGGTCCAAAAGAGCAGCAAGAGGCTGCGTGGTTGGGTTTTCACCAAACCCACTCAGGGAAAACTGCGTCCAATCTGTGATCACAGCCGAAGACGGTGAAGTAGGCGATACAGGTGTAGACCCGTTGTTTGCATTTGATCTTGGGGTGGTGCGCTTGAGAGCCTTGGTGATTGAAGAGGAACGTTTGCGAGACACAACTTTGGTGATCGGTGAGGCTAAGAATGTGGGCGATGTGGGAACATTGTTATCAGCAGGGATCATGGACAACAACTGAATGGTGTCGTCGACAAAGATGCGAGTAAACTGAGGTCCTCCTGGATCAGATGAGGTCGCCTCTTCGAAAGCTGTGGCCTTTAGAGTATCCCATAACGCTGTATATTCATCCCCGGAAGTGTTCTCGATAGGAAGTTGGAAGGCTTCGAGAAGAAGCTGGATCGGGTGCTGCTTGGGCTGTTCCGCACTGTGCATCAGGAGAGTCTCAACGCGGACGAAAAGGGCATCATATTGACGGGTAGAAAAGCGGGGTCGTGAGAGAAGCTCGTCTTCCGTGGCGAGAGAACCTTTGTTGTATGGGTAGTACTTGACCAGTTCCTGAAGCCGTGTAGGTAAACGCTGCCCAAAAGATTCCTCCCTGTAATGTTATCAGTCAATGTAAGATCGACACTTTGTCCAGGCTCACCTCAAGCGGGCAAGGAATAGATGTTCCAGAATGCGGCCAGCACGCTCCCATCGAGCATAAAACCGGTTCCAATCATCAGACTGTTCAGCTCGAGTAGCTACGAGAAGCCAAATACCCAAAAACTTTGAGAGTTTGCTACCAGAAATACTGTTTGCCTCTGCATGGGACGCGAGAGACGATACAAGACGAAGCGTTGCGGTTAGCAGCTCGATGTGGGATGCAGGCAGCTGAGGCAACAATAGTTCGGAGAACCCTTTGGGAGGGTATGATGCATTATGCTCCGCATGGAAGAAAGTATTGTACCATGCCCATTCGGCGCCGTCTTTACCGAAATTACCATTCTCAAGCGAGAGATGACGGAGGCCCCAACGAAGAACGGCAGCGACGTCGTGGGGTGAACGCGTGTAATGGAGCTCATTTTCGAAAGCTGACGCGGGGGAAGTGGGTGTTGGAGAGAGCGTGGTTATTCGACCTTGAGGGGTTAAAGAGCGGATGAAGAGAGAAATGAGTTTGCGCTGGACATCGGGCGACGAAGAGAACCAGTGCGGATGCATGATTCCGAGAGTCTCCAAGCCTAATTTGGCGAGATGAGCGAAGAAGCTGTACGGAACAACACAAAAACATACCACGCTCGGTAATGGCGTGTGCGCACGCCCGGATGAGAATGAGAGCTTCCAAAGGATTGAGGCGCTTCGCGGCGATGACAGCATCATCGAGAACTGTCTGCGAGTCGGGATCTGCTTCGAAGACGACACCAAGAGCACGCGAATCCGATTTTTCTTTGGGACCAGGAAGCTGCAACGTCAGGTGAGGGATGGCCTCTGGATGCTTCTGGGTAGACTTCTGGAAAACCCCACGGGATTTAGGGCTGAAAAGGGAGAATCCTACATCACGGTCTAGGCCTTTGGTTGGGTGAGCTTCGGCGAAGGTGGAAGCAGATGGAGAAAGGAGGGGTGGGACCGCTTCGTACTTGCCATCAAGCAAGGTATTATCGGAAGCCTCGCGCGTGGGACGCGCGGCCTCCTTGTCGTCATTTTTCTTATAACCGAAGACCTTGTTCAGAAATGAAGGCATGGCGTGACAAGCACGCCCCCGAAGATGCGTGGATCAGTGGCGACAGACCGGACCTGTAATAGAATGGCCTGGGTTGAGATTAGCTAACTACAGGCATATAAACACGTTGAATGCGTACAACAGACGTCGAGCAGACCGTGGACGACGACGACGAGAACGACCGACGAACCAAAAAGAAGGGAAGCAACGTGTTGGGGGAGCGGGACGAGTAATACCGTGGGAATCCCCCGGATCGAACCTCCCTCGTGCCTTTTTTTTTCTTCTTTGAACCGCAGAGGGCATTAAAGACAGTCTGCAGAGGCCATGTTCAAGTTTCCTTGATATGCTTGCATGTTCACTTACTTACTTACTTACTTGGCATCAACCGTGCCCATGACCTCGGAATGTGATGATCAGGCACGCGTGAGGCTGTTCAACTTATATTATTGAAACTGGCGCGGTAAGCGCCTAACTTGTATACGATACCACATCATTCTCTCCGTTACCACAAGCGTGAGGCCAACCCAGAAGCCAATGTCGTCCTACGACCAAAACTTGCTTGATGAGGCACCCAAGGCGACTCGCGCACAGTTGCAGGTGAGCAGCGAACACAGCCTCATGCCTTCTTGTACCCATCCCCACGCCAACTTGTACTGACGCTCGTGATTCTCTGATTGCATGTAGGAAGGGTACAATGTCGACCTTCTCGAACAACCACCTCGACGCACACCTTCCGTGCGCAACCCACCTCCGCAAACACCCCAGCCAGCGCCACTTACCGTACCTTTGACGCCGGGCATAGCAGAGATTGGTTCTAGAGAAAAGATTGGTACTCCTACACACCCACCCGCGCCAAAGTCCCGAACGTCCTTTTGGCGCAGCCGTAACGGCGTCATCGCCGTTGTCGTCATCGTCATCGTCGTCATCGGCGCCGTGGTGGGTGGAGCAGTGGGTGGGACAGTTAAGAAGAGTAGCAACAACAGTGTGGGCACAACTGGGACCAACTCCACCGGTTCTTCAGCTTCCGCTCTACCCATCACTCAGGTGCCTGACTCTACCTCGGCTTCAGCAACGGTCTCAGGTTCTCAGGGTATCGCCGGAGGAGGTACTAGGCCTGCGGGGTTCACTACTACCCCTACGGCAGTGGCCACCTCGACGGGTGGGCAAAACATCAACATCCAAATGGGAATGCAGAATACTGGCAAGCAGACTGCAGCGCCCTGACAAGCAAAGGGTGGTGTTGAGGACGGTTATACTCTGATAATACATTCACATCATCGCTGTGCTTTGTCGCTGTACATACAATCATTTCATCTCCAAGCATGCCGTTCCCTTTGATCACTACCTGAAACGGACCCATCTACCCCTATTTCTGAGCATAGGACTGTAGACCTGAATAAGTGGTGATTCAGACTGCGGTAAAACTACAAGGATTAACACCATATATACAACCACAACTATGCTAGGGGGAAGACTAACACGCCACGGACGCGTGCCCGAACTTACCAAAACCACCCCTTGGGTTGAACGACGTCCTCATCCTTAACCTCGCCATCCCTGTGCTGTCTGAGCCCCTCCAGCAACTTTGCAACACCATCCACGTCACCGATACTCGCCCGCCCACCATTCCAATCCACCACCACCGGCCACTTGAGCGCGTTCGGGTTCTGCACACCGAGCTCCGCAATGCCTGCAGCACTCTGAGGCTGTTCTTCCGACCCTGGCGCGGAGGGATGCGAAGATAAGAACGTCGTGTACGACGGTGTCGCTGCTTTATCTTTAGGTGTCAGATACAATAGGATCGTCCGCAATTGATCGGGCGTGGGTGGCTTCGACTCAATGACTTCGAGGTTGAATTCAAGAGGGGAAGCATCGGGCTTGGCGGACGGATACGGTGCGGAAAGCGATGCTCGCAGCATTGCGAGCGCCTTTACGGAGGGGGGAGACGATGGATGGTGACTGTGGGGGTCAATTCCCGGGGCATTAGCACAATCATCGGCGATAAACTTTGGGTGTGGACGGACAAAATGGATATTTGAGGCTGTATTTCATGTCATAAAAAAAAATCAACAAAAAAGGCTGTATGGGGTAAAAGGACGTACCAATCGCCTCGAAAATGCGGAGAACATGTCGACAATTTTGTTAAATCGTACTGGTCTCGCTCACGAGAACTTCGTCATGCTTACATAATGGGATGCACAGTCGGAAAAATGGGTTAGCCATGACTACTACCCTTCCCACTCTAGCGCGATTTTGCGAGCGGCCAGATGGCAGCGTGCTAGTCTCCCGTAATTTGTAAAAAGAGTCATTCCTTCTTCGATGTGTGCACACGACAACCGCATGGTCCAAGGTTCTTCAACGTTCAGGCTCAGCTGTAGAAGCGCGATGGTCACCCTATGCGATGATCGGAACCCCAATCAAGTAGGTCTTGTAGTTGTGAGGGGCACGCCGCATCACAAAAAAGGAAAGCCGAGAGTTCACCCGAAGACTCACCCTGTTGCGCATTTGGGATTGTATAAGGTTCGTGATTACACTCCGGGACGAGTCCTTCAAGGGGGCGTAATGCCTCCCATCATTTCGCGAGCCTACTGGCCCTGGTAATACCTCATGGGATGTACGGGACAGCACGGGACTCGCCCCTGGGTCATGCTATTCAAATTTCGGGAAGGCGCAGCAGAACCCGTGCCATGCTCAAGCAACAGCACATCAGAAAAGTGTCGTTGATTCCATTTCCCTAGGCAAATGCCGCCGGCGGAAGTATTATCCTGCTTGTGGCGGGGCCCGGCCGAGCCTAAATCACGCAGGCATTGAAGCAACGCGATATTGACTAGTATCGGCGGAGTGAGTCCCTTCCTTTTATCACCCGATATCCCGGGGATTCCAGAATCTGGTAATTGGTGGGATCATGGATGTCAGGCACAATGATGGGCAGGCCTGGATTACCTGAATAGACCTTTTGGATCATGGTTCGTCGGGAGGAGGTGGGGGCTCGAGTCGTTGTCAGAGATCATCAATACCTTGTTCATAAGGAGCATCTATATTCTTGTCGTCATGACCAAGGCCCACTGTATGCGCACTGTACGGCTGGGCGGACCAGTGTACGGCGTCCAGCTTATGTCTGGGTTCCCATTTTCAGGTGAACAATTCGGCTTCCTATGTGTAATAGACGTAAACCCAATAGGCGATCTCTCGATCGTGATCGTCCTTCTGTAATGTGCAGTGAATTGCCATTGGTTGAAGACCTCGGGGTCAGAGGTGACTGGCATCGTGGGCGCGAGACAAGAGCGCAATGTGGTGGAACTGAGCCCATTATCGTTAGTGAAGAGAACGGCGGAACAAAAATGAAGCGTGGGCGCGTGCGATTCACTGACAAAAGTGGTTTGCAGAGTGGAAGATAATTTGTGCATGTTGTGAGGGACTGGTTTGATTGCATCCGAGTCCGAGATGGACATTGTTTCCAGGTGATCGGACAGAGAGAGGTCTCAGCGTTCGGACCGCAGTACAAATTATAGGGCAAACGTCTATAGTATGCTATCGATAGACAGGTAGATAAATAAACTGCAAGGATACAGAGCGGTCAAGTGAATGTTCCTAAACGATATAGTGACTGATATATTACTTGAAACATACATGCGCGAACGTTGTCTATGCGCTAGTAAACAGAGGATTCGAGTCAAAGTAGCCAGTTGAATAAGTATGATTCGTCTCCAGCGGGCTGTCATAGTATGACATCCTGCCAGAGGTAACGACGTCGTAACCGATTGGCATTTGGGAAGGAGCGAGGACACAATGTGGCTGAGCGTTAAGCGAGTTGTCGCTAATGGAGACGGGCGACATGGCATGCATGTCTGGTGAACAGGCGAGGCTCGAAGGGCTCGACGTACTTGAACTCGCACGGGATTGGGTGGCAGAGACTGGCGGATATGGGTGGTACCCACGGATGGGCGGCGACTGACCTCGGTCAAAGCTTCTGAGTATGGAGGGTGTCATGCTCCTGTGGCGCCTTGCTGGACCAACCACACCGCGGGCCATCACAGACCGATGGAGAGACACCTGATCGAACTCCGGTCGACAGGGTGGGGCGGAAAGAGAAACCATCATCGGCTCTCTGCAGTGAGAGGATACGGAGTCAGGAGTAGAAGGAATATGGGAGAGATTGGCCCAGGTCATGTTCGAGGCGTCAACTGTGGAGAGGTAACTCAGATGGGGTAGATCGCTATCTGGACTAGGGGTGTCGACGACTGCGGGAACGTTGTGAGAATAATATGGACTTAGAGTGGGACTTGAGGCAGTGGCACTCCAGTTCGATGCCATGGTGCCAGGCGCGGCAACGAGACCTTCCTCGTCTCCCTGAATCTCCTGCAAGTGACCCGCTACCTCCACCTCGCATATTTCCATATCTGGCATTCCATTCGGGAACGGCATCGACGAAGATAGAGGGAAGTCGCCCTCGTCCATTCTCTGGCTTTCAGCGTCGATATCAGAAACTCCGAACTCTCCGGAGTTTGAGTCATCCCCGTCGGCGCGGAAATGGATACGAAGGTGCTGATTGAGGTTATCGGACCTCGAGAACCGCTTCATACATCGGTCACACTGATATGGACGCTCCATCGTGTGGGTGCGCACATGCCGCTTCAAGTGCTCCATACGCTTGAATAACCGGCCACAGCAGAAAAGAGGGCAGACGAAGGCCTTGGACATAATCGGGCTGCCGACCCCCGAAGAATCTGTGTCGTGGGAATAGGATGGCAGAGTGGCATTGTCGGGATTGGGACAAAGATAAGTGTGCGATAGCCTCTGTGCTGAGTCGTCGCAGGCAGCATGATCATATGTAGCGTATGCTCCACCGTCAACGGACACATTGGATAAGCTAGGTGTGAGTTGAGGGGGAGTTAAGCCCGTTGGTGGCGTTCCAGGGACAACTTTTTGGTCACCCCTGGCTTGCGTGATAAACATATCAGCAGCCGACGTTGCGCGGTCACCGGGTCCATAACCACTGCCCACATTCGTGGGGTTGCTGCGAGAGTGATGGCTCCCATCTAGGCTGCTGCGGTTGATTCCCGAAGGGTTGCCGGGATGAAATTTGCTCGCCGGCTTTTTGCGGCGCTGCTTGTAGGTTGGGGAACCTTCGAATAGGGTGAACGGCATGAACGGCAGGTTGGATCGCTGGACTGCCGACGAGAGTTGACTGGTGCCTGTGCCCTCGATACGAATCATGTTGTGCTGACTGGCTGCAGGGTGGCCAGTGGGCAGGTGTCCGTCACCATCGCCCAT
The DNA here is from genome assembly GCA_038092655.1 of Boletus sensibilis. Lineage (NCBI taxonomy): Eukaryota > Fungi > Basidiomycota > Agaricomycetes > Boletales > Boletaceae > Boletus > Boletus sensibilis. The sequence continues at coordinate 64,345 of JBBPQU010000003.1, read as the reverse complement.
GGGTAGCGAGACAGCTATATCGCGTGCCAGATGGGAGCTAGAATCACCCTCTGCTTCACGGCCACTTATCACCTTTCCGAATTGCTCGTAGAGGCTGCGCTGAGGCTCGTATGTGAACGACAGCGCTGGTTCTCCCACAACGGCGGTCGTAGGCTCGAGGCCCATCTTCTCCCTCTTGAGGTCGCGCTCTAGTGCATCGAGGAAGAGGCGATCATGAGGGACAGAGTACCTGTGTAGTCGCGAAATGGGACCAGATCGAGAGGACGCGAATCATTTCACTCACCAGTAGAACACTTTTTGCTTTTTCTGTGTACGAATACATTGGTATTTGAACAGAAGGTCCAAGAACGGGGACTGGACAGACATGAGTCGGTGTGACACGAGAAGTTGTGGCGAGAATCATGTACCTTGGGCTCTTCCAGAGTGGCATCTACACCTGGTTTGAGGTTTCGAAGGTCACTGAAGACACCCTCTTCGAACTTCTTCATGTTTCTGACGGGTCGCCCAAAGGCCTCGAATCGGAAGACCAAAGCGCGAACGATGTCGGTTCCAGTGATGTGATAGGTGCCTGACCAGAGGACGCATGAGACGTATTCTGAGGACGGAAGGAGGAATCGATTCATGGAAGGGTGTGAGGAAGTGTGGGTGACGGAGCCATGGTCCCCTGAAGAGTCATCTGCGGACCGCGAGGAACCCGGCGGCGACCAGCGGGACGGCGCTGTGGCGAGGAAGTACTTGAGCCTATCCAGTTGAGCAATGTTATCCTGCTCCTTCGTCGTGAGTGATCTCGAGAGGTCTTTGGTAGCCAGGCCCATAGCAAAAGAACGAAAAGGGGGAAATGAAAGCAGAGATTCCTAGACCGGCTTGGGGAGGAATAATGCTTACGGGGAGTCGTCGGTACAGCTTTACCTGTGTTGATGCCAGCCCATCTATAAAGCTGGACATTCCACTCCGCGATAATCCATTCTTAGCACACCAAAGAGGGACAAGCAAATACGTGAAAGATGAGAAGAGATCTTGACCTTGCGCTTGATGATAGCCGTGCTGTGCAACGGCCGCAATAGTCATGTTCATATTGCCATCCTCTGCCATACTTGTGAGCTGTCGGCGCTCAAGGCTTTCTCCGGGACTTCTCCGGCTCCGATGATGCAAACAAAATATCGTAGATTCCCGCGAAGCTAACCCTGAGTAGTGTCTGCGTTCGGGACATCCCAGTTAGGCCAACGCACACAATTGCGGTCGTTCGTCGGAGCACAGACAGGCACTTGGGCCGAGAAGGCTGAGGAGAGGCAGCCTGCCATTCTCAACAAGCTTTTAGTGGACAGAGCCTAGAAAGTGGGCGAAATTGTTATTAGAGACAGGTCGATCATAATATGGACATGCTCACCACCTGAGCAAATCCCCGATCTAGAGGCAGACTTAGCGGGGGATGCAGCCAATTGCAAGAGCCCCCACTACATTTGCTCCCGAGACAGATTCAGATACGGAGGTGGGTGGGGAGCTTGCGTTTTCACTCTCAGGGACGACTAGTTCGAACCTCGTGGCACAATCGATGAACCGCTGGCGACGCGCCGATACTACGTGCGACAGTCGCATCCCCGATCTCGTCGGCACGACCCGCCAGGGTGACTTACCTAAGATGGGAGGGGAGGTGGCACAAGCGGCAGGCACATGGCTAGGGGCGACTCCCACAAAGGGACAGTATAGAGACTTGGTTTTGCTAACTGTCAACATAGCAGGGATGTACCCGTCTGTTGGTTGCTACTTGCTTTACAGAAATGGGCCCACGGCTGTCAGTCCACGGGGACTATGAGTTGTCATATCACCAGTGTCATGCAATCCTTGCGGAAAGCTCCCCTCCTGTGTCCGCGCGTCGCCTAGCGCGACCCTTCAAATTCATCACCATGGGAGCCACGTTCGCCCGTGGCTCCGTGGTCGAGTGGGCCTCCAAAAAGTAGTCGAGTTTGTTTGTGCTAGCCAGCCACAGCCATCCATCTGCTTTTGGAAAGCCGCGATCAGGGTGAGTTTACCCTGCGACCATGTGGTAGTCACACGTCGACGTCGAAAACGTGTCAACCCGTTCTAAATGGTGCCAGGGTCTTCGGTCTCGGCATCGTTGCGTACACAATATTACATCCTTGGTCGTAATCTTGCTCACTCTACTACGCCGGTTAGCCGTCCCAAATGTAATGTTCGAACTTGTTAAGGGTCCATCTAAGCTCCGAGCCACTACCACTGCCTCCCCCTCTTATTGCCGACAGTTCATCATCTCTGCATATCACCCCATCAGCTTCGACCTCCAAAATCATCTCTGTAGCAAGCGAAATTGTAACATTCTCCTCTCGAGCTATCTGACTTGTCGTTTGTGCTCCCGAGATAGTTAAGTGGCTGGAAAGGCGAGCGGCAAACGCGGCATGGGTGTATGGCGGTGTATGAAGCACTTGCAAACCTGATTTGAATATTCTGCTGCGGATCGGCGGCAATGTATGTGTAGGCAAGTGTTGGAGTGCCTGCAAAAACGTCGACGGTGGAATAAGCGCTAGCAGTTGCATAAGATGATCACCCTCCATATCCCAATTCCATACATTGAACTTACCCACGCCTCTGGCACGATTCCAGCCACCCCAGACCTCATCCAGCCCAATTATTCCGCGCTCCTTCATAATACCTCCCGTCTTCTGTTCGGGTCCTTCGTCCCACGAGCCCTGAAGCACCCTTGCAAGTTCACGTGCCAATTCCTCCATCCATGTCCTCTCGTCCTGTATCATGTCGGCTGTCACCGGCGCGTTGGACAGCTGTAAACCTAGCTGAGCCAAAGAAGACCGTATAAATTTTGCTTCCTCTGGTTCGGAGGGCGGTACTAGCGAAGTCGTCGTGAATAACGAGGATGAGGATAGAGTTGTTGAACCCGAGGCGGAAGGCGTCCACGCTGGTGGAGAGGTCGTGTAGTTCACAGTAGAACCATTGCTTGATGCACCGAGTTTCTCGTTCAGTTCGGCCGCCAGATGGACAAGGTCCTGGGCTTTCACCATCAGAGCCTCGAGATCTTTAAAGGCATCGGATAGTTCTGTTTCTGTATTTTGCGCTGATGTCTCGACGTTGCGTAGAATGCTGTCTAGTGAGTTCCTTCAACACCCCAAAAAAGCAATATAAAAAATAATTTACCGATGCCTGATCGTCGCAGAGGTCCTGGTGTCGAGCCTCTATCAGGAGAGACGACGCCAAGGCTCGAAGTACCACTTCTAGGCCCTTTTCCAATTTGCCTACCCTGGACGGGAAGTTAGCGGTGGATTTCTTGAACCACGTTGCTGGACTAACCTCCCATGCCCTAGCCTTCAGAGCGCGTCTAAGAATCGTATAAAATGTCCTGTCACCACCTTTCCGGAAACTCAGCTTAATGAGAGGATTAGCAGGATCCGAGACATCGTCTTCAACAGGTGGGGATACAGGCCGAGATGACGGCGCGGACTTGCTGTTGATTCCAGAATTTCCTGGAGCGAGCGGCAACGGGGTAGAACAGATCTCACAGTTTCGAAGGGAGGGGTGGTTCAGGAATGTACACGCCGTGCATGCAATCGGTGATAACTCGCTGGTGGGTGGTGGTGGAGTAGAAGATTTAGGCAGTGTTGAAAAGGCGACAGGGAGAGATACAGACGATGCGGGTTGTGAGGCGGACAAGGTTAATGCTTTGGGTTGAGGGGAACTCGACAGCGCGCTTCTGGGTACTCCACAGAGGGCACATATCCGCGCGGCGGCTGGACTGAGCCCCGGGGGATTGCGGTGGTTGCACACATCGCAAACCCAACTCTCCAAGCTGTCACTGGCGCCGTCATGACTACCAGACGGGGGAACGAACGTGGAATCGAGGTACAGCGTGACTTTCGGCGAGGACCTGAACAATCCCGCATAGTAATCCGTCCGCATAATGTGCGCGAGATCCAGACTGAATGAATGCGAAAATGGTCGATGCGAGTTTGCGAAGAAAAGACGATGCGAGGACACATGTACCGCACCAGACTGGTGATTGGTAGCTTTCTGAAGACTGTGGATTTAGTGTTGATTGATGATATAAATGAATTGTACCATCAATCGAAAGTGACCATAGAAATCACTGGCGGCGAAAGTGAAGAAATGGTGCGTACCCATCGTAGATCCCCACGCTGTCTTGAGATGCAAGAAGGTGTTCATCATTATACAGAAGTGCTGTGATCGGAATAGTACCGTCTACGGAGGTAGTGAATCGGCCCAGGGTCATGTCCTTTGGTGTAAGAACAAGACGGCCCTGACTCTCTGGTGTGGTCAGTGGTCACGCGCGGATGCCTTTGGCCAAGAAGAGATTATCGGGCTGCACGTTGAACGACTCTGAATTCCGCCGAAGAATGCGAGCTTGTCACTAGTACTGACGATCGGCTTTCCGTCGATGGGGCGGACTGTTACGCCAAGGGGGCATGACATTATGTGGGATGTGGGAATCGGCGAGAGGGACGTCCTACGTACACAGATATATTGGAAGCCCCGAGCTCAAGGTCGGACTCGGATCGCCTCAGGTGAGCTTGAGATGCAGTAATGCGTGCAGATGAGACGTGGGAGAGATCGGGACGTACTAGTAGTCCTCTTTGGTCTCCTTGGAGCCTCAGTTAGGTGACATGGCAAACGAACCCCGGACACCACCCACACTTGCCTATCTAACACATACTCGATATAGCATCAAGACCATAGTTGTCAGAATTCACTGATTTTCTCAACCACATCATTGAATAAAATCCGTACAGAGTTCTTGACACATGGTCCGACATCCAGAGCCAACAAAAAAAGTGCCCTACGTGAAGCATACGTATTGTGCAATCTGCACGGAGGAAAGCTACCTCTTGGTATCGCCCACAGTACGCGCATGATGAAGACCATAGTTAAATAACAGGCGACGAGGGATTTGAAATATAGCCTCTACTGGGAGTTTACGCGTATCAATCACCATGTGAGGTATCTCACGACAGAGTGAGCGGACTCACTGAGCATGTCAATGTGTCACTGGAAGCGAAGTGTTCCCGACTATTTCCTTTTCTTTGGTTTTTTCTTCTTTACTCCGCCAGCGGCCGGGCCCGTCTGTGGAGCCGGCACCGGAGATGCTGCTCGTGGGTGACTTGGATCTCCGATAGCTAATGATTGTAACGGAGCAGTAGATGGGGGCGGATCCGGACGCCTGTTCTGCATTTTCTGCATCAGAGACAGATTGAGGGACTCGAATCGATTGAGAAAGATCGATGAATAAGTTTTGAACTTGATGCACTGGATGTGAAAGACATGAAAGATGAACAAAATTTGGGATCCTCGTGTTTGGATCACATACCGTCGTATCGTCAGTGATCTTGAGCACAAGTTTCCCCTCCGACGATTTCCATTTTACACAATATCGTGTCTGGGTGACGTGATATAGTTGAGAAAAGTGCTATCAATGATGAAACTCACCTTGTTTGGCGACTTGACATACAGATTTTCTGCAGCCTCTTGGTATTCCTGCCAGGATGCGATGTATACCATCGTCGCATCGCAATCCAAACCTGCTCGGTCACCTCAGAAAAGTTGCGTGACATCCAGTCACTTAAAGTGACTATATCACGTGCTAGGTCACACGGTGATCGGACCCGAGATCGCCCAGCTCGGTAGACTCATCTATCACGCAGTCCAACTTCTTGTCGTTTCAACGTTTTTTCCAGTCCTATTCACACGACTAAAGCTTCCACCTTCCAAACGTAGTTTTAGACATGGCTACTGAACAACCCAAACGTGGGCATTGTCTTCTCGTCCTCCCCTGGTGCCTGCTAAATAACGGAAATGATTAACCACAATTAAATAGCACTTCCCTTCATTGCCAATTTCGCCGCTGGCGCAATTGCTGGTGTGTCGGAAATTCTGACTTTTTACCCACTTGGTGAGTGCCATGCGAGTATCGTTCTTGCCTGACATAATTCGTGCGTCCTCTACCAGATGTCGTACGTTCTTATTTCTCTGTGTTATGTATCCAATTTTCGACATGGAATATATGATTGCAGGTCAAGACGCGTATGCAGCTAGAGACGGGGAAAGCCAAGCATGGCATGGTCGGCACTCTCACTTCGATCATCCGCGAGGAAGGGTAAACTTCACATGGATTTACCTTGGCCAAAACTAAAGAAGAAGTTTAGTGCTGGCAGGTTGTACAGAGGTACGATAATGTTGTGACTTCCGTCCAAGTCTTCTGAACAGCTGTCAGGTTTGGTTCCGCCACTACTTCTGGAGGCACCAAAGCGTGCGGTCAAGTTGTAAGTAATATTTCCTGATTTACAGCGCCTTCCTCAATCTCACCAAAATCTCTTCTTACCTAGCGCCGCCAATGATTTCTGGGGGAAAACATTCCTGGGGATGTCTGGTGAAAGTAAAATGACACAGCAGCTCTCTATTCTCACCGGGTGCAGCGCTGGCGCTACCGAGTCCTTCGTTGTCGTTCCATTTGAACTTGTCAAAATCAAGTAAACTTGCCGGTGTTTTCCACATCTTCATGCTATGCTCACAATTCATTGCAGGTTGCAAGATAAAACAAGCACTTTCGCGGGCCCAATAGATGTCGTCAAGCAGATCGTTAGAAAAGAAGGCTTTCTCGGGCTCTACGCTGGAATGGAGGCAACATTCTGGAGGTGGGACATCTGCCCACCTAATGATGTGCAATGTTGAGGCCTTCTCTTGACAGACACTTTTGGTGGAACGGAGGATACTTCGGATGTATCTATCAAGTACGTAGCCTGATGCCAAAGGCAGAGGTGAGATCGTTCCCTTTGTCTCTGAATGTTTTATGGAAAGACGCTGGCAGACCCCCCAAAGCCAACTCTTCAACAACTTTGTCTCTGGAGCTGTGGGCGGTTTCGTTGGCACAGCCATCAATACCCCATTTGATGTACGTTTTGACGCATATATCAATTGATCAAGACGCTGAGTTCTTCGTTTCGTAGGTGGTCAAGTCACGCATCCAGGGAGCCGCTAAGGTCCCAGGGGTAGTACCTAAATACAATTGGACATACCCTGCGTATGTCGGCTTTTCCTCACTCTAAAAAGACATGTTTTAACTACAGTGGTCAGACTCCTTACAATAATGCGAGAAGAGGGACCGGCGGCGCTTTACAAGGGCTTTGTACCGAAGGTGCTTCGACTTGCCCCAGGTGGTGGTGTCTTACTTCTAGTTGTCGAGTTCACTCTCGGTGTCTTCAGGAAGGGTACGTTTGATTGCTTGTACATGCCCAGTCGCTGATATGTCTATACAGCTTTGGGTCCACCATACATATAGAATGTTCGCTCGTTATACCTGGACATGGAGCCTAATACAAACAAACTCAGACCACATTGATACCAGTCCAGTAAGCAAAGTCATCAGAAAGAGCTAAGTCCCGTGAGATCGCAAGGGTTTCCGTTTATGCTCGGCTATGATGCTGTGCGCACAGCCACGTGTTCGAGCGGTAAAGTAAGGCTGACGCCACAGGGGCTTTTCTCTGTCTACCGCAATGTCGACCACCAGCCGTCTTCCGTTCGTGCCCGCTGCACGGGGCGACAAACGTTCTCCTTGTCCCGCCCTAAATGCACTGGCAAACCACGGCTACCTGTAAGTACTGTAACTGCCATTCGTTTCGAGCACAACTCAGATCCCACAGTCCTCACGACGGCAAAAATATCGGCTTCTGGCAACTCATGCAGTCCGTCCGCTCAGTCTACAACTTGTCGTTTCCCCTCGCAGCCCTGCTATCGCTTGTTGGTATCCTTCTCTGTGGTCACGCCTTGCGCCTCGACCTCGACAAGCTCGCGCTGCACAACAAAATTGAGCACGACGCATCCCTCGTTCATGGAGATGCTCCCGCTGGCCACGCCGAAGCCCCTATCCCAGTCGACGAAGAGCTCCTCCACGCCTTCCTATCGCATGCGAACGAGAACCAGGGCATGAGCCTTGATGCGTTTGCACAGTTGCGGGTGGACAGAGAAGCGAGGCTGACATCACCGTTGGACCACCTCCACTCCGAGATTGGCACGGGCGAGGCTGCGCTGTGCTGGTTGCTTCTCAAAAAGGATAACGGCCAAGTACCGCTGTCTATGCTCGAGCAATGGTACGGTGAAGAGCGTATACCTGATGGTTGGGCTCCACCCGAAAAAGGTGTCGGGCTGTTTGACGCTCGTCAAATGGCCAATGAAGTGGCGCATAAGATGGAACAGATCAGGGGTCGGTAATGAGGAGTAGGGAGGCATCGCCGCTCCTGCGGCGCCTGTGAACGATAGCTCGATTGCTGTAGTCCTGTAAATACCTCGTCCCACCAATATCATTAGCTGTTTCAGTGGTACACACGAATCGGCCCATTGCGCAGGTCGCAGCGCGCGTCTGTGCAATGCGGCGCAGCTTCCCGTAGAACTTGGCTATGCTTCCGCAACCAGCGAAAGAGGCTGTTGGCCGTTTCGTTTATAAGCAAGCCGTCAGCTTGGGTGTTGCCCCTAAAAGATAGTATTATCACCCAGACTATAATTTATCATGGTGAGCTCGAGCTCGACATCGTCCCTGACGAGTATCATTCCACCTGCTAAACGCTAGGCCGCAGGCCCCATCCGGCGTCGGAGTTGCAGACGTGTGCGTCACGACTTACCAGGAGCTCAAGCTGGGCAAGAAGTTCAGATACATCCGCTTCACCCTCAACGACACCCTATCCGAGATCATCGTCGAGAAGACCTCGGACGCATCGACCTATGAAGCCTTTGTAGATAACTTGCCAAAGGATCAATGCCGCTGGGCAGTCTACGATTTCGAATTCGAAAAGGACGGGAAGAGGAACAAACTGTGCTTCATTTCGTGGTGAGTTTTATTTCTTTCCACTCGAGGCGAGGGGGGAAAGGGGGAGAACGTACGAGGGCCGAATTCAAGCTTAAAGTTCACTGTTGACGCGTGGTCACCTTATCAGGTGTCCCGATGACGCCAAAATCAAAGATAAGATGCTGTTTGCTTCCTCCCGAGAGGCCCTCAAGCAGAGGTTGGATGGCATAGCCTTCGAAGTTCAAGGTACAGACCCTTCTGAGATCAGCTACGATACTGGTTCGTCACTACCGCCAGGAGATGCTGTTATATTCTGATTCCTTGCCGATCTCTAGTGCTTGCCAAAGCTTTGACGTCCAGTCATTGATTTCCGTATTGCCCCTATATGAGCTAAATTTGCCCTTGTATTGTTTATCGGTTCCGTACGTCATCTTATATATTAGGTCGTACACACACAGCCTAGTAGGCGTGGTCATCAAACCTTCCAGTGATTTGACTTGCATAACTTTAAGTGACTCCAAGCTCTTCGGAAGTTTTTGTCTGTTAAAAAGGAAAATTCAGCTGGTTGCTGAGAATCTGCTGACGGCGTTCCGCGTGGTAATGGCACCGGCAGCATGTGAACGATGTCTTGGATCATATCACATGTCTAGAGTGTAGGGCAAAAAAGTACCAACTCAATAGTTTTGTTCGTATGTCCCCGTCCGTTCTCCCAATATCGTTCATACCGACAATCGTGGGTCTACGTCACCCTTTTTCTATCTATAGACTCGACGGGGATCAAAGTATCCCCCATAAGATACTCGCCTGTTGCGCAAATGCCAGCTGACCACACTAACAGAAGAGACGTGATGCAGAAGAAGCTGATAGATTGCCCTATCTCCAACCAGGAACCTATCGCGCGCATCAGTCAACGAACGGCGGTGGAGCTGGCATTTCTTACCGGTGTCAGTCACGTTCAAAAAGAATGTCATCGTCATTCCTATTAGCACAATCAGAAATGTATAGTCTTGGCGAATTCAACATCGTGCCCACCATCCGTAAGGGTTAGCGCTACGAGGAACAGGGAGAAAGCGGGCAAGCGTAAACGGGCGTTGAGAGTCGCAAAAACTGCTGACAGGATCATATATGGCACGATGATCTTGAAGATCTGCATGGGCAGGTCAGCGAGTGCATATGACCAAATTGGACTACGGACCAGTAAGGTCGCCATCAAGAAAGGGTTGAATACCGGCACAAGCCGATATACAGGCTCTAGATAGAAGGAACTGGACGCGCTGTGAGACCACACTACGCCGAAATATCATCCAGTAGAACATACGATATGGATGCAACGCTGAAGATGAGACAAGTCAACATGAGAGGCGGACAAACATCACATAGATGTGGCGTACTTTCCAGTCCCAAAGAAAGCGACCTGCACAAAGAATAAGAAAAACAGAGCTATCCGTACATCATCCGCCTGGAAGCGATAATCTTTCGACCGGACCTCTTTCGGCGTGGATCCGTTGACACCCAAAGTTTTCCGAACGGCTGCTTCGACGTCTATCCACAAGAGTAAATTGCATGTGAAAGCTGAGTAGAAGAGACCTTCAATGGATATCGACAATACAACGAAACAGACAGAAAATGCCAGAAAGAATGACATGATTTTGGACGTCGGGGAGGAATGTCGCACTTGGGATATGAATGGGTATATTGATGATACCACTGGTCGAATCAAAGTGAAGTTACAAGACAATGCAATCACAAAGAAGCTAGATTACACACGGAGAATTGACCATGCAGCGACTTGATTGTGGGGTGGCAAGCCATTTTTGGCTTGCAAGCTGACGACAGAACTAGTAGTGACTACCATGGTTGCGACAAGGAGGCCCACCTTCCAGAAATTAAGTGAGAATAACAAGCATGAAGGTTCTTCACTCACTTGGAAAAACGTAGAGACTCTTCTATTCTTGAAGCCTGAACCTGAGTCGGATGACCAAGTTTGCGCAACACCTATAAAGAGCATCACGGCACCACCAAACAGGCTAGAAACTCATCAGCACAACGCAAACCCGATCACTCGGGACCTACACGGTTGGAAGACTTTCCTTCTTGTCAACTGGGAGGAGGGGGAAGACAGCGGTGACTAGACAACTAAAAGTCCATTGTAGAGCAAGTTTCCAATTCTGCGCGAGCGTTGAGGATGGCCAAGTACAATATGGCCATAAGACTCCAATGATGACAAAACCAACACTCCATATAGAGCGGTAGGTGTACGCAGCCTGGAAATATAATCTGTGAACCATAACTTCAGGACAAAGAGATGCACATACTACCATGCTCTGAAGTGAGACAACAACAAGTAATCCATAAATGCAAAGCTGGCGGGAGGAGAAAGAGGATTGGGATATGGCTCTGAGTAGCGCGGGTGCCCCTCGCAGGTAGAACGTTCTCCAGAAATAGCACGGGAAGGCAACATAAATGTAGAATGTCCACGGTGAGTTCTGTATCCAGAAGGCCATCGCGGAACCAAAGAATGTCAGAAGAGTGAATGAATCGACAAGCCTGTTCCTGGCAGCCGATGCTGGTGGGCCATCGAAGGCAGGGTGGAGGGAGATAGAAGTATATGCAGCCCATCCAACATACGCTATGATGACAACAGAGCGAATCAAGAAACGATCATAGCTAACGATCTTGTCAGGTCAGGACACAATGGGATACAACGTAAGCTGACGTTTCTAGGTAGCGCAAGCCTTCCAAACAAGTGTTGATCAACTGCGCAGACCTTCGACGCGCTTCGTTCCATTGCCCTTCTCTGAGTGATTCTTCGATGGATCCAAGCTTCCGGATGCGGGCCGGCAATCCGGAATCGTCCACACCCTCGAGAGGACCAAATGGTTTATAGAACAAAACGTTTGCCTGCTTGAGCTCTTGGAAAGATGAGAATATACATTGAACGACAGATGACGACTTACCGTGTTTTACACGGTAGTGCTCTAACAAGACCCGAGTATTGACTAATCCCGTGTGAGCAAGGGCCTCCTCTCCTCCACGTGGGTTAAGGAAGCCAGCTCGTGTGTGGTCTACATCAGGCAACACACCAACCGAGTTCGCTGGCCAATCTATGCCGATGAGTGACGCCATTAGAGGAGCTATGTCCGCTTGAGATACGTCTCGGCGCAGTACATGCTCGAGCTTCCATGGCCGCGAGAAGTCATCGTGCGAAGAAGGTGAGGAATCGGGTAGAGGACCCCGAATGCCTTTGCCCCACGCAATAAGTGGTGTTCGTGTGTTATCCGGGTCTGAGAAAGGCGATGAAGGCCAAACTTGCGAGAGCCGGATAGAGCCTCACCACCATCTCCATGATTACCTATTTTAGACATACCATGATCGGCAGTAAATACGAAACTCGTTTCCTCGTCCCCGTAGAAATCCAAGAAGAGTTTCTCTGTCTCGCGGACAATGTTGTCCACAACTTGGATGTTGTTCATATACTCCTGTTGGTCTATTTGAGTGTAGTAAACCACGGTGGAGTCGCTAGATTCACCTCGGAATGAGGACGGTAGGAGTGACCGGTAGTGTCCAATCCTAGGAGATGCATAAAAAATATCACTCTGTCATCGCGCAGGTTCGAATTTAGCGTAGCATCTTCTGACGCGTTTCGAAATAGTACATGGAGTTGATCCAGTACCCAGGTGTCGAGAGTAGTCGCATCTGCACATCTCTTTAGGCCCGTGACCAAAAGCTCGGCATTATATCAACCTTTTGTAAAGTCCTCCGCTTCTTCATCATAGCACCATGAGCGGACTCTGCCAGGAGTGGCACCTTTGGCGAACATCGGGAGGATATCGGGTGACCCGAACGAGAAGGTGTGGCTTGATCGATTGAATACTGAATCAAAGTCCACCTTGATGGGGGTATAGTCAGCGGAGAATTGCTCCTCTATGTTAACTTCTTACTGGATTGGTTTTCCAGCCCTGTGATTGGCACGCTGAGGTCATGGACGGTATCTGGAATCATGCTCGTGTCTGACCTTTGTGACTGCTGAGACATCTTCATACATTCCCCCTATCCATACCAGTGTGAAGATAGAAAACGTGGAACTTGTGATGACAAACCTATGATGGCGACATGTCCCGGGCGACTCTCGGTAGGTACCCTGGTATGAGATACTCCGAAGGCACCGCGTTTCTCCACGATGGACCTCAGGTAAGGGGCAACTACCTCTGGACCAGAATCGACTGACGAAAACCCGTTTGGAGTGAACAAGAGGTCAGCTCGAAGGCCATCACCTATCCAAAGTGTAACAGGACGACGCAACATATGTTGTACGACCACATACCCACAATGAGCACCAGGCGCTTAGACTCTCCGGGGCTTGAGCCATAGCGTGTCATGCCATGAACGACAGGGCTCCTGAAGTAGCAATCGAATACAGACGCGATAAACACGATGTGGAATATGATTCCGAGGATGAGCAACTTGAGGACATGGCGACTCAAGTCAGGCATTTGGTATACAATACCGCGGTTTTCTCGGGTGATAGTCGTCTCGCTGCCGAGATTTTAAATTGGCTCAAACTCGGTGACTGCTGGCACCGAGTACTGAGTACTGAACTTTGAACTCTGGAGCGAGGCTGAATGTTGAACGTTGAACGTTGAATATTGAATGTTTCCAGTGACCTTGCGTTGCTGCGTTCAACTTTTCGGAAGGAATTTCTATATTTGTATACCCCTAAATACAAGCAACTCGGGATACGTATGCTGGCTAACCATAGCTGGCACCTAGCAATTCAATATTCAGATCATACATCAGCTGGGTATCTCGATGCATCGGTACATCGTGCGCCTCAAACGGTTCTGAGAAGCGTTGGAATAACGAGCGTGCGCGCGTTCGGTTTAAGATTATCATAGCAAGTGTGGTTCGCGTTGGTATTTTGACGGTTCTTGAAGCTCAGGTTGAATCAGTTTCAGATCATATTGACGAGTCGTTAATAGCTAGAGGGTCGTATTTTGTCACCATGAGTCATGACGGATGCGATTATAGTTTGATTCCGCTTGACGAAAAGTTGATGCTCCTCCTGCTCGCTCTCTGCATTCTGTAGACAGGATCAAACAAGTTCAGCATGTGTCAGTCCATAAATTTGCTGTCCTTTTCACGACAACTCGAGTCACTATTGGTATGATCTAATTGGAGTGAATGTCTGAGTATGAGGACGGTAAGTTGAATGGATGACGTCCGCGGAGCGCGGAGGACGAGTTGAGCGGTATAGAATGTAAGTATTGCCCACGTGACAGCATTCCAAGTTCTCACTCCTTCGCGGCAGCCGACTCAGCCTTTATCACAGTCCTACATCACGACAGTAGTTTTGGTCCTTTTTGCCCACATCATGCATGGTTCAGATGTTTCCGATGAATGGTGATATCCTCGTCTATCCTCACGGACCACTTTTTGCAAGCCCAATCAGAGCCCGGGAATAGGAAGATGAGTTTTCCCGTTGACTGTTTCATCCCAGCTGGCAGCCTCTTCGTACCAATCTGCGTCGAACACGCGTAGAGAACGATCTTGCGTCGTCCTCAGGCTCTTGTCCAAAAACACTCACTTCAACGCCGAGGCGCTCCCAGGCTCGTCGCGCCATATATAAGTCTCTCCCTCGAGGTTTGACTTTATTCTTTCTCACTTATTTTCAAACCCGACACTCCCAGCTTAATAACAAATCTGATACGGCCTAGTAACCGTCTGCAAGTGATCCCCTCGTACCTCCGTTATCCTCGCCTCTTTCTTCCGCAATGACTTCGGTTTTTGCCTCTTCCACACAGATCCCCCCACGTGTACCACCTGAAGTATGGCTTAGGATCTTTGGTCTTGCTACCGACCTTGAGGATCTCTTGAACCGCGACAGTCCGATTTCCCCGGACTTGCCCCGCACGCTCGTTAAACAGCACGAGTTACAAGGATTGAAAGACTCCCTTCGCACAAAACGCAGCATGGCTCTCGTTTGCAGAACTTGGAACGAACTCGCATTGGAATTCCTCTATCAAAGCATCCTCATCACCAAAGTGGATACTCTAGTTTCCCTCCACGAATCACTCCAGAGACACGCCTTGACAGCACAAGGCAAGAATCGACTTGGCTGGTGGACAAGGCGTCTGGATGTCCTCGTAGAGGATGAGCGTTGCGAAGCTTCTGACTACAGCATGCTTGCCGCAGTCATACGCCAACTTCCAAATCTTTCTGTCATTACGCTTTCCATGCCCATGTTACCATCCAACGACTGTTGGCTCCGCCAATTACCCACATCTGTCATCGTGTCTCTGGCTGAGACATCCGGGACGTCACTCCAGGTATTCAACTGTTCTGAATCGATTCTTCGACCATGCAGGTAAGCATGCATGCGTTGTCTATCACAGTGTTTAAAACTAACGCCTTCACGTCAGAGAAGACTTGATGATGCTGCTTGCGGCGTCTCCAAATTTGAGGGTACTTAGGTGCCCAATTTGCTCCCCTACGCCTGCCGATAGGGCTTCTAGAAATCGCCTTGACGTTCCCGTCATGCCAAACCTGGAATCCATCACCCTAATGTCTGTCTTTCTGCGAGATTACCTTCCGCGAGACAAAGATGCAAACCACCTCCCCGCACTCCGTCAGCTCACCTATGATTGCATTCCCCCGCCGTTCTTTGACCATGCATGGAAGAATTTCGTAAAGTTAACTTGCGCAAATCTGACTTCTGTCACTCTTGACTTTTGTCCTCCCGGCGACGCTCTGCAGAGTGAACTCGATTTACTCTCTGAATGTTGCACGGTGCTCAACAAACTTGTTATCTACCTTCGCTCCTGGCTCGAGCTAAAACCACACCTTGTCCTTCCGCCAGTTTCCTACCTCGGTCTGCACTCCAAAGCTCCAAAGGGACCACTTTTCCATTACCAGGCCTTGGTTTCCGCTCTCGTGACCCTAACGGCGCCAAAACTCAGGACCGTTCGGCTACTGCATGCTAATGCGGCGCAGGAGTTGCGCGAAAATGCATCTTCATTTGCTGCAGAGGACCTTACTTGTCTAGCTTCATGCAGTTTCTCATTGGAAGGTTCCGAAGGTTGTGTACTGTTTTCTTGAAGGAACCACTCCCTGTCTGGGACAGGCCCGTTCTGTTTGTGCGGGTTCCTCATTTAAGGTAGGGGTATTATTTGAGTTTTTCACACTTGCTTTTCATGTATATGTACCAATGGAACTGGTGAAGTCCGAGTCGATCAGGACAGTATGGTCAAGTGAACTTGAGCATGGAATATCAGCAGGACCCACATAGTCTATGGTGTGCGTCATTACCTCTCCTATGTGAACACCTGTCATTTTCCGGGCGGGCTCATGTGCTCCGGTTGCAGCTCCAGCTGTACTGATGACCATGCGAGAACCCCTGTCTGCCCAGCCAATGTTCATATAAATGAACAATATAGGTCGTCAACCAAAAGGCATAATACAGTTCTTTGTGATCACTTGCTGTGTTGCCTTGGTGTGAGGAGTAGCTCCATCTGGCCCATGGGATGCTTTCAACTTATCCCCTGAGTCAAAGATTGTATACCCAAAGACAGTTTACATGATTGAAGGGTCTGTGGATGGTCCGTGGAATCTTGTCATCAACTCTGGAAATACTACTTTCACAGGAAATGGTGGTTGGGTTGTTCTGGATTTTAGACAAGAGGCAAGCCAGCCATGCATCCCTGAGCTATGACTGACTGACTTATAGGTGGGCAGATGGCTTTAAATGAACTTTGATTCCTTGTCCAAGGAATTTGCCACTGTTTCATTGTTGTTCATGGAGTCATCTCTGTTCATTCAACCATATGCATCTGACAATTTGTCCTACCCTGATACATTAGGAAGATGCACGTGCCCTTATCCAGCCCTTACTATCTAAGCTTTTATCAAACTTGTATGACTTGATTGAGGTGCAAGGCACAAGTAGCTCAAGTCCAGGGCTCATTGTCTTAAACTCAATTTATTTCACTTGTGAAGTTGCATGTCCAGTGTGAAAGTGTAAAATGTAGTGCCATCAAGTGTACCACATCATCTATTCAAAACTAAAACAAGTACTACTACTATACAGTTGTCATACTCAATGATGGATGGGCTTGACAGGTCACTTGGAATCATTTTGAGGTGGTGCAGGTAGCCCAAGTAGATTAGGGCCTGTCCAAATCAATATTTTTTTGGACTTCAAGTTGGATCAAAAATTGTTAGAGGACATATTCACATCATGCTTGTTGGCATGCTGTCTATTCACACATGCAGAGATCCAACTCTCTATTCCAGTAAATAATACTGTGCTTATTGTTAGCTTGTGCATATTTCTGTGGGTCTTTGATACACTGTGTGTACTTGAATTTCTATGATAATCAGCAGGGTGATTGTCATTCCTGAAAAATATATACCACAATTCTGGTGCTTATGACACAGTGCCAGACAGTGGCTCATGATATCCACTGCCATGGTCAAGCAACAGAAGCTTATGGCTTTTCATGATACATACATATATGGTACAATAATGGAATTGGGGCCATGACCTATTCATTGTGACAGCAAACCAGAATTGTATCCTTGCCATCAACAACACTCTTGATATCGGTTTACCTAACCTGCATCTTTGCCCTGCACATCATAACCATCTTGTTGGCATCTGACATCAAATTAAAAAAGAATTGTAAATTCTACAAGTCACTGACATTTAGCCTATGCTATGGGATCAAGTTAGCATGTGAAGAGCCATGTTACTTCACTACCTACACAATGGGTGGTGCAAGATCACATCCATAATAAGCTTCACTTTTTCCTCTGTGCCATTGGCAGCAGAATATTTGACAAAGAGCTTATTGAGTTCCTTGGATACCTGAGCAGCTATTCCAGACCCTTGATACTTTTGTACTGCAGAGGAGATGGGGTCTTCAGAATTGTTTTGGATAAGAGTGAAGGAACATTGAAGAAGTAGTATAAGGTCTATCAAAAGATATATAAAAGTTATCAAAACCCATGATTGATTGACTTGCCAATGCCATCTTGAAGGACATCTTTCCATGTATTGGCTGTCTTCTTATCCTGAAATACAAGAAAGGTTAGTATAATGAATATATTTTCATGAACATACATGCCATGAATTTTGTCTCTGTTGTTTGAAGAGAATCCTGAAAGATATAGAAACTATTTTAGCAAATACATAGTGTGATCATATAATAAATAATTACTGAGTGGGACTGAGGTTTGGTGACAATCTGAATAACATTAGATGTAATATATAGACCTTGAAGGTAAAAACTGACTGTCTGTTCAAATTATGAATAGGAATGTTGAGTCTGTCACACTAATATCTTACCTTCTGAATGTCAACAAAGCATAAATGTGAATAACATGTAAATGTTGCCTTACAAACTAAACTTACATCCTATAAGAATATAAATTCATAACTGCATGATTTTCAAAGTAGCAAGATAACACTTACCAGCTGAGCATACCAGAAGTTAATGAATGATAGAATTATGCCAGATTTAACATAATGAAATGACAAGTTTAATAAGCAGAATGTAAATTTCCATTGTACATCAGGCCACTTACATTCTATGTTAAAGGAATCATTAGAGATAGGCATGTGTATGTCAGTGATGTCCATGTGGTTGATACACAGCAAATTATTCACATTCTGTCAAAACAAAAGTGAAAGGAAGGTTAATGTTAACTGATAAATCACATTCTTGCCATAATTTCAAATGAGATCACTTACTTCCTATCAATGGAACAATGGGATAAGAAATTAACATGAACTGATTAGCAAACTGCACTTTCTCATGCATATAAAAATGCTCACAAACTGAGTCATGGGAGAAAAAAGAGTGGAAAGAAATCAGCAGCAGCATTCTCATTTCAAATCCACATCAGACCACTTACAGCCTTCAATAGAGAAGCAGCAAAAGGCATGATGATCAACAGCATTCATATTCATATTCATATTAGACCACTTACTTCCTATCAATCAGAGAGAAACAGGAAGCATGCTCATCAACAGAATCCTGATTTCAAATCCATATTAGACCACTTACTCACTATTAATAAGAGAGTAGCAGCAGGGATGTTTATCAGTGGCATTCTCATTTCAAATCAACATTAGATCCCTTACTCCCTATCAATGGAAGAGCAACCTCATCAGCAGAATTCTCATTTCAAATCCACATCAAACCACTTACAAGCTATTAATGGGAGAACAGGAGGAGGAATGTTCATCAGTAGGATTCTTATTTCAAATCCATGTCAGAATACTAACAGCCTATCAATGGAAAGACAGCAGGAGGCATATTCATCAGCCACATTCTCATTTGAAATCCACATGAGAGCACTTACTCGCTATCAATGGGAAGATAGCAGGAGGCATGGTAATCAGTAGCATTCTCATTTCAAATCAACATCAGACCACTTACAGCCTATCAATTGGACAGTAGCAGGAGATATACTAATCAGCTGGATTCACATTTCAAATCCATATTAGATCACTTACTCCCTATTAATGGAAGAGAAGCAGGAGGGCTGCTGATCAGTAGCATTCTGATTTTAAATACACATCAAACCACTTACAGCCTGTCAATAAAAGTGCAGCAGGAGGCACACTGATCAATGGCATGCTCATTTCAAATTCATATCAAGCCACATACATGCTATCAAGGGAAGAGCAGCAGGAGGCATGCTCATCAGCAAGATTCTTCTTTCAAATCCACATCAAACCACTTACAAGCTATCAATGGGAGAGCAGCAGGAGGGATGTTTGTCAGCAGCATTCCAATTTGAAATGCACATCAGAACACTTACATGCTATCAATGGAAGTAGCAAGAGGTACACTCATTAGTGGCATTTTTATTTCAAGTCCATATCAGATCACTTACTCGCTATGAATGGGAGAGCAGCAAAGGCATACTTATTAGTAGAATTCTAATTTCAAATCGACATTAGACCACATACTCCCTATCAATAGGAAAACAGCAGAAGGCATGCTTATCAGCAAGATTCTCATTTCATATCAATACCAGAACACTTACAATCTATGAATGGAAAGCAGGAGGAGGCATGCACATAAGCAGCATTCTCATATTCATTCAACATCATGCCACTTACTCGCTATCAAAGGCAGAATGGCAGGTAAACATGTTTATCAGCAGCTTTCACATTTGAAATCCACATCAGATCACTTACTCCCTGCCAATGGGAGAGCAGCAGGAGGCATGCTTATCAATAGCATTCTCATTTCAAATCAACATCAGACCACTTACAAACTATCAATGGAGGAGCAGCAGGAGGCATGCTCATCAGTAGAATTCTTATTTCAAATCCAGACCACTTACTCCCTATCAGTTGGAGCATAGTGGAGGACATGCTCATCAGTAGGATTCTGATTTCAAATCCATATAAGACCACTTACAAGCTATCAAGGGGAGAGTAGGAGGAGGCATATTCATTAGCAGAATTCACATTTCAAATCCAAATCAGACCACCTACTCCCTATCAATGGAAGAGCAGCAAAAAGCATGCTTATCAGCAGCATTTTTATTTTAGGTGCACATGAAACCACTTACAGCCTGTTGAAATAGCAGCAGGAGCCACACTTATTAGCAGCATTCTGATTTTAAATGCATACCAAACTACTGACAAACTATCAGTAGAAGAGCAGGAGGAGGCATGCTTATTAGCAGCATTCTTATGTCAAATCAACATCAGACCACTTACAGCCTATCAATAGAAAAGCAGCAGAAGGCATGTCCATCAGCATGATTCTAATCTCAAATGCACTTGACACCACTTACTGTCTATCAATGGGAGAGCAGCAGGAAACATGCTCATCAGAAGCATTCAAATTTTAAAGTTCAGATCAGACCACTTACTCCCTATGAATTGGAGAGCAATGGGAGGCATGAACATCAGCAGGATTTCCATTTCAAATGCACATCAGATCACTTACAATCTATCAATAGGAGAGTAGCAGGAGCCAGGCTCATTAGTAAAATTCTCAATTCAAATGTACATAAGACCACATACTTGCTATCAGTGGAAAAGCAGCAGGAGGCATGCTCATCAGGACTATGCTTATTTCAAATGCACATCAGACCACTTACAGCCTATCAATTGGAAAGTAGCAGGAGGCATGCTCATCAGTAGCATTCTCATTAAAATCCACATCAAACCACTTACTTGCTACCAATCGAGAGTCACAGGAATCATGTTCATTAGTAGCATTTTTATTTAAAGTGAACATCAGACCACATACTTGCTATCAATAGAAAAGTGCTTATCAGCAGCATTCTAATTTCCAATCCACATCAAACCACCTACATGCTATCAAAGGGAGAGGAGCAGTAAGCATGTTTATCAGTGGCATTCTCATTTCAAATCCACATAAGACCACTTACAGCCTATCAATGGGAGAGCAGCAGGAGGCATGTGCATTAGCTACATTCTTGTTTCAAATGACATCAGACCACATACAAACTATCCATGGGAGAGCAGCAAAAGGCATGCTTATTAGCAGCATTCTCATTTCAAATCTTCATCAGACCACTTACAGCCTATCAATGGAAGAGCCATGACACATGCTCATCAGCAGGATTCTTGTTTCAAATCCAGATCAAACAACTTACATGCTATCAAGAGGACAGCAACAGAAGACATGCTTATCAGCAGCATTCTCATATCAAATTCACATCAAACCACTTACAACCTATGAATGGGAGAGTAACATGAGGCATGCTCATCAGTGGGATTCCCATTTCAAGTCAACATAAGAACTCTTACTCCCTATCAATGGGAGAGCCACAAGGAGGCATGCTGATCAGCCAGATTCTCATTTCAAATTAACACTGGATGACTTACTTCCTATCAATGGGAGAACAGCAGGAGGGATATATATTAGCAGGATTATCATTTCCAATCCATATCAGACCACTTACTCCCTATCAATAAGCAAACAATAGAAGGCATGTTCATCAGCAGGATTTCCATTCCAAATATATATCAGACTGCTTACAACCTATCAATGAGAGAGAAGCAGGAAGCATGCTCATCAGCAGAATTTCTCATTTCAAATGTACATCAGACCACTCACAGGCTATCAGTGGAAGAGTAGCAGGAGGCATGTTCATCAGCAGAATTCTCATTTCAAATCCTCATCAAACCACTTACTCCCTATTAATGAGAAGGCAGCAGGGGTATGCTTATTAGCAGGATTCTCATTTCAAATACACATTAGACCACTTACAGCCTATCAATGGAAAGGCAGCAGGAGGTATGCTTATGTATTAGCAAGATCCTCATTTCAACTGCATATCAAACCACTTACTTGCTATCAATGGAAGAACAGCAGGGGGCATGCTCATCAGCATCATTCTCATTTGATATCCACATCAGATTACTTACAAGCTATCAATAGAAGAGCAGCAGGAGGTGTGTGCATCAACAGCATTCTTATTTCAATTCAAGATAAGACCACTTACAGCCTGATAATGGCAGGATGGCAGAAGGCAATCTGATCAGCATGATTCTTGTGTCAAATCAATACAAGGTCACTTACAAGCTATCAATGGGAGACCAGCAAGAGCCATGCTCATCAGTAGTATTCTCATTTCAAATCCACATTAGACCACTTACAGCCTTCAATGGAGGAGCAGCAGGAGGTATGCTCATTAGCAGGATTCTCATTTCAAACCCACATCAGAACACTCACTTGCTATGAATGGCAGCACAGCAGGAAGCATGCTGATCAGCAGCATTCTCACTTTAAACCCACATCAGACCACTTACTCCCTATCAATTAGAGAGTAGCAGAAAGCATGATCATCAGCAGGATGCTCATATCAAAGCCACATTAGGCCACATACAAACTATCCACAGGAGAGCAATAGGAGGCATGCTCATCAGCAGCATTCTTATTTGAAATCCACATTAGACCACCTACTCCCTATTAATGGGACAGTAGCAGGAGGGATGCTCATCAGCAGCATTCCCATTTCAAATCCACATGAGACAACTTACAGCCTATCAATGTAAGAACAGCAGAAGGCATGTGCATCAGCAACATTCTTGTTTCAAATAATGTCAGACCACTTACAGCCTATCCATGAGAGAGAAAGAGAAGGCATGCTCATTAGCAAGACTCCTATCCCAAACCCGCATCAAACCACCTACTCCCTGTCCAAGGAAGAATAGCAGGAGGCATGCTCCTCAGCAGGATTCCAGTTGAAATGCACATCAGCACTTACTCCCTATTAGTGGAAGAGCAGCAGGAGGCATGCTCATTAGCAGGATTCTCATTTCAAAACCATATTAGACCACATACAAACTATCCATGGGAGAGCAGTAACAGACATGCTCCTCAGTAACATTTCCATTTGAAATGCACATCAAATCACTTACTCCCTATCAATCACAGAGGAGCAGGTGACATGCACATCAGCAGGATTTCCATTTGAAATGCACATTAGCCCACTCACAACCTATCAATGGAAGGGCAGCAGGAGACATGCTCATTATAAGCATTCTCATTTCACATCCATACCAGACCACTTACTCCCTTTTCAGTCAGACAGCAGCAGGAGGCAAGTTTATCAGTAGCATTCTGATTCTATATTTATATTGGAACACTTACAAACTATCAATGAAAAGCATGAAACACAGATCCATGATGAATTCCCTGCCTCATAATGCACACTTGATCACCTACAAACTATCAAAAACAGTAGTTGTAGAAATGAACAAAAAGTTGTCAATATGATTATATTTTTTCATCCATAATTCCACTTACTTCCTTTATATCCAACAATGGTTTCATGAATGGATATGAAAACCTCAGTTTTGTGTCTTTCCAATGGATATCAAACTACTTACTCCCTACCATGTTTTATGAAAACAGATATCAAATTATTAGCCACACCCCTCTCACTATATTTCAGATCACTTACTGCCTGATAGTAAAAGGATACCAGAAGGCATGATATAAATGCATTATTGCATGCTGGTTTGCATGTATTCCTGTATGACTTACTCCCTTCAAGTTCAACAGAATTATAAACATGAATTCATCAATAACAGTCTTATTCAAGTATCCATCACATACTCACTTGCTATTAATGTGAGAGCAGTAGAACAGGCAAGGATGAATTCATTGATATCATTTTTGTTTTGATGCATCACTTACATACTATTAATATTGTGAGTTTATCATAATTTTGATGCACAATATAACACATACTTTCTTCATGGCAAGAATAGACACATCAATCAGTAAGCTCTTTTTCAATTTAATGCACAATCTTACCTTTGTGTGTGGAAACCAACTTGCCAATGCCCTGACCAGATCAAGATCTTTCTTTTGAGTGGTCCTGAACTCAACGTAAGGCACCAGGGCACTTTACAACATCAATACATACATCTTGTACACCCAAAAACTGTTTCACTTACTATCTGATTGCATACTCAATGCATAGCAGAATATTCTTTTCCTGTGCTGTAATCAACAACATCTGCAATGATTCATCATCCAATGCAGCTGCAGTCTGTTCCAGCAATATGTTACATCCTGTGTCAGATGTATCCATGTCTAGTAATATAATCAATGAAATAGAATAGAGGTAAGATGATATGTATGTATACAAACTTTCCAGTTGCACAGATGCCTGTGGAGGAAATGTCATCTTGCACAGATCCCCCCATATATTTCTCTTGGTAAAAATCTCTTCAGCACGTTTCCTCTGCCTCAGGAGTTGATCTTCTAGAGGCAGTAGCAGGTCTTCAGGCTGGAACATCTGTACCATGAGTGCATCACACTTAGTGA
Organism: Boletus sensibilis; assembly: GCA_038092655.1. Classification (NCBI taxonomy): domain Eukaryota; kingdom Fungi; phylum Basidiomycota; class Agaricomycetes; order Boletales; family Boletaceae; genus Boletus; species Boletus sensibilis. The sequence goes on along the minus strand of JBBPQU010000003.1, from coordinate 39,697 downwards.
ATAGCACCACAACTGGCACTAGCACCAATGAGCTCAGAAAGCATCATCAAGAAGAATTTATCACCATTTCTAGTGTCACATTCACCAAAGAACCTTTCCTCCGCAACAGTGACAGCACGGTGAAGTTGATCCATTGGAATACAGTACCTGCTTACATTAAAGTTGTCAGAACCCAGTACAATATACACACTCACCATATGGCATGGATCCGCTGCTTGAGGAAAGTTGTATTTGCACGCTCAGTGATGAAGTTCTTCATCTTCTCAAACTCGTCCTCACGACCAGCCTCAAAACCAGCAGAGTCATGGAAGATGAATTTCTGATTGCTTTTGAAAACCATCTCATAATTGATATCATGGAGTCCACGCTGTAGAATGAGATAGGTTGCAAAGACACTGCAATGACATTCATGGTAGCCATGACACTCACCTCCCTGGACCCCTGGACCACAAGATCAACCTGATCGCACGTCGATGGCATTAGAATCCAGTATATGGCAGCTCAGTAAACAGTACCTTTCCCCCTCGATCGTTGTAAATCTCCGGATCTTCCGTCGAGTTGCAGATTCTCTGAAGGACAGTCGTCTTGCCAGCATTCGCCCTGCCGATGATGAGGACTCTAAATTGTCCAAATTTCTCCATGAGGTCCGGGTCAATATGCTGCATGAAGTTGGCAACATCCGAAGCTTTCGTCTGCACTTTGGGAATGCTCGAGTGGTCGGAGCATGGCTCAAGAGAGACGGGGTTGGTGACCTGTTCCTCGGGTGTATCTGAATCTATCCTCTGCGTCTCGAGAGCGAGAGTATCGGTGTCTCTAACTTGAGTCTGGAGAGTGTTCGAGTCGCTGGGGATCGCACCGAGTTGCATGTTGGGTACGTCGGAACGTTCGGCAGGCACCGGAGAGTCTCTACTGGCGATGCGGGATCGCAGGTGTCTGATTTGTTTATTGATGGCCTTCATTGCGGGAGTCGGTAAGAAAGCTGAGAGCACGACTGATAGCTTGGAGGTGTTGGATTACAACGATGGGCACCGTGGAATTACAGCGACACTCAGTGTCGACGCTCAGCTTCACACGCATTCCTTACACAACACTGAATGAAGAAACGACCAAGTACGACCAAGACCAAGTAAGTGCTATTATCCTCATCACAGCCCACTTTTCATGCTCGCAATCCCTGGGTCAGCCCGCGGAATGTGAAGGGCTTATGGTCGTCTTCAATGGGATCGTCGGATGGGACCAGCGATGCTGAGCCGCAAGGGACCGATGAACAAATGTCTACCCGTCCGAAGAAGCCAGACGCTGCTCTGTCATGCCTTGCGCAGGTCGTGGACACGCCATAGAGTGCCAGTGGTTCCGTCTACACGACCCTTGGAGCTTGGTGGTCTTTGTTACAGCTCTGATGTTTCACTCCGTTCGAATTAAACCTGCGGTTTTTTTGCCTAATAGCGATCACGCTGCAGCTTCGCTGTACTAGGGGAGACACTGTCTGAATTTTCGATGTCCAGACGCGTCGCGCATGGCCCTCTCACGACAGGGAACATACTCAGGTCGCGCTCACCTCGGATGAGTCCACCTCGTCCATGTGTCGGACACATTCCCAAACAATGGTGCGCCGATGCCATCGTTATCAGCCTCCTTGATCCTCGGTTTTTAGTGCACCGTAGTCGAACTTCCACCTCCACAGATCTCGGTTACCAAACGCCCATCTCCCCCATACACCTGGCCACGCTCCGAGAACGGACACGTGTTCGTCAACGGATTTCGTCTCTTTGATCTCATCTCTGCATCCAATATTGGTACGCTCGTGCTCGCAGACATAAAGACATCCCCTCTCGCCCCGATCCACACCTTTCGTCGCACATTCATACCCACCGTCTTCCGGTCCTCATTGCGCTCCGATACGTCTTATGCAAGATATGACTTAACATAGACCTCTGCACCACCCAGGGCGTGTCTGGGTTGGTGCTCAATGTGGACAATAACATCCGCGTCGTTCGCGACGGGCACGGATACTCAGGGCACAGCGTCGGGATCCCCTGCGTCCCGTGCATGGGACCTTGCCGAGGATGGTCCCGCGCTCGCCGGATGCTACGCTTCAAGGGGCCCATCCAGGTAAAGGTACGCGATTTCTGTCTGATATCCTCCATCCTCGTTTATCCGGTATCCAAGGCGGAAGATGGGCCACATACCAGCAAATTGCTTGCCGCTGAAGGCGGGTATACCTTCCGGAGTGAGCTTCACGGGGAGATTCGAAACACCGCTTAGGTCCTTTCTCGTAAGCTGGACCCAGGAGGAATCCATATTTACGTTGAATATCAATGATCCAGGTCAGGCACGGTGCGATTGCCTGTGGCAGGCAGTGTGGTGATGGATTCACAGGATGTTTCGGAGTCAGTATTGGGCAGGCATTGATTCTGGATCTTTCCACCATAACGCAGTCAGTTTATGCTCGAAGATAGTGTGCCGGCAAAGCGTCGACGCCAATGTGTGTGAGCTGTCTGCCTTTCGGCGGTGTCGCTAAAATGTTCAGGTGCCTCGAACCCGTCCATGATCCCCGTTCATGCTGCGTATGGGTTAACCAAGGGATCGGATTCAGATATGAGCGCTTGAGCCGCCATCCCATCATCAAACATCATTTCCTGTATATTGGTTGCGTCTATAGAAGTTTGATCTTCTTGATCGCCACCACAGGCACAGCTACCCAAAATTTCTCATTAGAACTCGGGGGTTGGTATGTTTCCAATCCATCCTTCGAGGTCCTTCGCCGGTATTGCAGCTGATCAACACACGTGATAGGTCTCGTGTGCAGCAGTTCACGGACGTGAATGTAGATACCCAATTTCGAGAGTACCTGGGTCCCGCAATGCCATTCGGATGCAATGGCAACAATCACATGGCCTGCGTTGGCTGGGAGTTTCTTGAATTCGGTCACACCTATCGGCCAGCGTACCTAGAGGAAGATGCCAAGCCAAAGTGGGATTTTCCAATTCTTCGACTTGTCTACTTTTGTTGGGTTTAGCCTGAGTAACGTCCCGGCGCCTCGCTCATGACTGAAAGCCAATTAGTCACCTTAGATCCCTGATGTTGGCAGTTACTCGGGAAACAGGGCGGGTATGGGCGCGCGAGCCCTGAGCCGTAAAAAACAGAAAAAAACGATCTTACTTTCCACAAGCCTGTCAGTCAGGTGCTGTTACCAACCCTGATCCACAACCTCTTCTGACTCCGCCATTTGACAGGCGGAGGATGATATCGCCAAACTGTAGGAAATTAATATGCACATTCATGTTGTGGTACCTTCATGTGGCAAGAAATCTCTTCCTGTGCGTCCCCACTATAAGTATGGGCAGAAAACTTGGCGGTCAACAGGTCTCCCACTTCGACGTGTGCAGGTTAGTCCGCGTCTAGTTGGTGGAGCGTCTTGCTAAATATCTCGCAGATCCAGGTCACCGTGCAATGCAAAGCCTCCGCGAGACTATCCTTGGCGCAGAGTCGTCTGGAACTGGACAATATTCCTGCGTTGATAACCAATATCGGCGCACCTTCCATGGGACAGAGCAGCGATACGTCAGCTCTGCCACCGGCAAGTGCAGACCACTCATAGTCCAAGCAGTCCATCCCAAGCCTGGGAACATAGATAGGATCGAAGTTCCCGTCGGAGGAAACGTTCCTAGAGTAAAGAAACTTGCTATTTGGCTGGTGGTCCATCCACCGTTCAAACTAGAGGAGATCCCCCTTTGGCTCTTGCGTTGGGCTTGGTTCACGCTCGCGCTCATATGGCCATTATTTCATGTGCCGAGGTACACGGGATTCTATCCTACCTACTTGTCGAGATACCATGGACAGCTCTGGGCTGCTCGTTCCCCTCGCGAGTATTCTCTGCGAACAGCTCGACTAGTAGGAGTGGAGCCCGTCCAGGAAATCACGCATTCCACACACCCCCGTCAACTCATCATCCGTGATCCTGATCCTAAGTCGACGTCCTGGCATACCTGCTCTGACCCAAAAATCATCAAGCAACAGAAATATATTGCCGTCTCCTACCGGTTCGAAGACATCTTCCCTGAGGGTGTAGATAAGGAGGAGGATAGACGCAGATTAGAGAAGACATTCATTAAGAAGGTCGAAGCCGTCGTGGCATCTCTCCACGAGTCTGCCTATTGGATCGACCTGACGTTGATAAAAAAGACGACTAAACCGGAAGAGATCAACCAAGAGGTGTATCGTATGGCGGATGTTTACCGTGGCGCCCAGTTCACGCTTATCATGCTCTGCCCCCCTGACAACGTCACCGAAGAACAGGCGTGGATAACATACGGAGAACGTCTCTGGACTTTTCCTGAGGCCCTCTTGAGCCGCGAGCTGCGCTTCAAGTTTAGAGATGGCGAAGTCACGCCCATCACCCTCCATCAGCTCGCGAATCGCGCCTACGCCAACTTCGCCCAAGAATCCGCCATCATCAATTCGTATGGACTGAAAGATCCGTTGGAGAGATTGGAAAGGCTCTCGTTGCTCAAGTTTGCCCTTTGGCGACGCACGAGCAGGAAACTACAGCTTGAAGCAAACAAAGAAGCTGAACCCTTCTTCAGGGCAGAGAGGGTGTACGCACTCATGGGCTTCTTCGAGCATCGCATCCACCCCCACTTCCAGGAAACGGAGCTACAAGCACTTGTTAGGCTTTCGATGGCTAACGACAACGACCGCATCGTAGAGCGTATGGTGTCCCTTCTGCCTTCACAGATACCCGACACTGCTTGCTGGTATGCGGAGGATGATGAATGGGGATCGAATTTATGGGACATTGAACCAGACATTCAGGTAGTAGGAATGACGGAAACCAATGCCCTTGTCCTCGGAGGTTGCCGAGCAGCCGCCATCCGGTGGAAAGACTTCCCCTCGGTCGCTTTCGCTACGCGGCGCTCAGTCAAGCGCATCATCGCCGCTTTCCTCCCAAATCTTTTCTGGGAACTCCTCCTTATCGGGATCTTGCTGGAGGCGGCCGCTCCAGGGCTGCCTGGATCAGCAACCCCCCTTGTCATCGCGCTTATTCTGATGCTGTTCGCACCTCTGCTGGTAGCATATGGGTACTCTGGACGCATAGTGCTGGCACAGCCGTGGCTGATTGGTGTAAAGGGATTGATCTCTGCGGAAGAAGCTTCTAACCTCATGTATGGAGGTACGATCTCCGCCTTGCCAAGAACGTCTTACACTCCCTCCGGTACTCCTCTGTCCCGAACCCAAACGGGTCGGTTTAGACGCGGAGACCCGGCACAACTGGAGGCCCTCAAACCTCGAGCCAACGAAAGAGAGGCCGACGATCTGTATACACTCATCGACACCAAATCGGCTACGATCTATTATTTCCGCGCGGCACGCCCGCCGACGGTATGCCTGTTCACGGGTCGGGAGTCAGGGATGGGGAGATTCGTGTTGTGCAGTGAAAGATGCACGATCAACGAGTTGCAGAAGGAGACTGTCATTCGGATGCCATGGTACATTAGCCATTCTATGCGTGCGTGCGACTGGGTCGCGCTGGGTTGAATAGGTGCTTTTTTGGTCCTGCCAACTTGTAAGTAGTTGATGAAATTAGGGACTCGGTCTATATGTATAATTTAACAACTGACCGCGTGTCACGTTTTTATTTTTTATTTTTGTACAATAGCACGAAAAAAGAGTGTTTAAAAATATTACACAGGGTGGGGGATGTAGGAATTGAGCCCCTGAAGTGGACCCAGTGAGATGTGTTTGAGAAATGAACGAGTGAAGTTTTCAAGGTTCGAGTGTTTGTACGCAGCTGGCTGGCTCCAAGAAACTGCTGGCGCGGACCACTGCAGCAAAGACCAAGTAAAATTTGAATTCAGCACCTGTAGTCAATGCTCGACGTAGCGTGAACGAGCGTTATTTCGTGCCCTCAGCCGGTCTGCATCCCGCAGTAAATTTTAGAATAAGTTGTCCGCTGAGCCTCAATGAAAGGGTTATTATGCAAGGTATAGTATGTTACAAAATACGGTACAATACATAGCCCCGTAACCCTCCCCTACTGTCTATTTCACCTGCATCAATATCCTTCGCACTTCTGTACCCCATCATGACTGTCGTAATACAAATACATCACTACTTGATATACGTGGCACTTTAAGCGTCGCTCAGCCAAACCTTGAGTTGTTTGACAAGTTTCTTGGCGGCGACCTCCAACTTCTCGTCCCTTGTCCTCGGGACCTCCAAGATCGTCCGCTTTCTGCTTGTGGTGGTTAATACAAGGCCCACCTTCCTAGGAGAAAACGATATGGAAAGCATATAGAACGGGAGGGGAGCGGGTCTGGTGGTACTCGTGCGGTGGCTTGCTGAACTGCGTGAGCTAATAGTGTTGTGAAGCTGGGACTCGGAAGCAGCCGACGAAGAGGAGACGCCAGGTGGATTTGTGTGTACTACCCCCTCACGGAGGCCATAATAGCGCACCAGGTCTTCCAGACGGCTGCGTGGCTGCATAAGATCAAAGAGGTCCTTGAATGACTCTTCACGCTCAAGGTGGAGCTCGCTGTCATCCATCATCACGTCCTCACGCACTTTAAGTGCGATGAAGAGATCGAGGACTTGTGTCTCGCGTTGCATTGTCTCTACAGGACCAGCAGGGGACAAGGTTGAAGAGGAGAGAGGAAACGGGTCGGACGTGTACGGAACACGGATAAGGGACCCATAGGCGGGCAGATAAGTAGAGCGCAGCACATGCATGCAAGCTAACGAGCATGTCAGATTCTGGGTATCTGTTTGATAGGTAGTGAGATTACCAATGTAAAACGACCTGTTCACCAAACGAAGTTGGTGCGAAAACCAATACAGTGTCTTGCGCTGGCGCTCAAGTTGACTCTCATTTATCCCAGGCGCCTGGGGAAATGTCATGTATACGATCTTGAGGAGCAGATGCGAGGGCAGTGTGGCTAGGCTTTGGTGGGACCGACTGCCAGGAAATGGTGGTGGGGCAACCGAACCAGCTGCAGCATAAGGCGGAGGAGGGATCATACACTTTTCGTCAAGGATGACCATGGTGAGGGTTGTTCCTAGATGGCTATTTTATAATAACGGGTGTGGGCAAGGATAACGCGGATATCCGATCGAGGGTATTCCCAGAGCGGAGGGAATGTGTAGCCCCACTGGCAGGGGCGCAGCAGTAGACGTTGATGCTGTTCAAACGTTCAAGCACGTCTCGCACGGTAGAGAATGTGTGAGAAGAGGAGCTGTGGCATTAACAAGCTGTTCAGGACATGTGATCACTAGCAAGTACTCCTGGGCCTGATCAGTGATCTCTGTCGTTCAACATTCAGATCTGCCCTTTCAAAAGAAAAAAAAATGCCACGAAGGGCACAAATACATTTTGTGTCCTTGAAATCCTCCCTCGTGAATTTGCCCATCTCAATTTATGGGCCTCTCCTTGAACGATCCATAGTGCGTGCGTGCATTGCGCCAGTACCTCAAATAAACGTCCATTTGACAGCGACCACAAACGCTTGCCATACATTTGAAACGCGACTCTCAAGCCTCGAAAGTCGAGGCGTATGTGGGATGGACCGGAATGGCATCTTCCTCTTCCCTTGCCCATTTCAATGCAGACGCACGAGAAAACGCGTTTGAGACGATCGAGATTGATCCTCAGTATGCGCAAGGGCTTGGATTCGCAGAGGGCGACGTTGTACGCCTGCTCTTTCTCAAGGAAAATGTGTCTCATTTCGTCTCCTGCAGGTCGAGATCGGTCTGTTGTATGATCTGCCCTTTGCCTCCTCGGTGGGAACAGAACCTCTCACCGCAGATGACTGGGAAATCATCGTGAGTCTGCCTTATTGGTTCCACTGGCATACTTATCATTTCTTGTTCAGGAAATCCATGCTTCTCATGTCGAGTCTACTCTGTTGTCTCAGGTTCGGGTTGCAAAAGTCGGTCAAGAAATTGATGTGTGGGTGCTAGGACACACAAGAGTTCGCCTCCTTGTTGGTAGGCTCTATTTCCTTCGTTCATGTGTTCTCCTGGCCAACTTCGCCAGTCTCTTTGGCCCCGTCAACCAAAGGCAACGCAGCTCTCCTGACAACCGATAGCGAAGTCAGCATCGCACCGAAGACGCGCGCTCGCCAAAAAACTGTCGGAGGTGCCCCATCCAGCACTTCTCGAGATGGTGCAGCCAAAGAAGATCCAGCGAAAGCATCGTTACCGGCGACCGTATTGCGAGTTTTGCCGACCCGCCTAGTCGACCGATTTTCACCCTCATCAGCTTGTTATAATCGACCAGAAATACTAGCTTATATCCATCCCTACATATTCTCTAACCTCGCGCAATCTCGGTATCCTATGAAGGAAGATATGAAAGATGTTTTTCTGAAGTTCTCGTATCGATTTCTGGAGCCTCCGCAGAACCCGCTCGAGCCACCCCGCAATGCTAATGCAAATGCAGAAACGCAGGAACCTGTTGCTCAGGTTCTTCACCCAGGGGGGAAAATCGAACCTCCTGCCGCGGAAAAGACGTCATCAAATGTGTCCACGGAAAATTTCCTATTACTGGGGTGGTCCGATAAGGTCCTAGAAAGCCATGTGTACTTTCCTTACGGGTTGGAAGGTGTCGGTGATTGGCATTGGATTCAGTGAGTGAAATATTCTGTTGACTGTGGTGTTGCCAAACGCTCGTATTGATGCTGGCGACGAAGTGTTACTCCAACGGGAGAGCGAAAGACCTTTTCAGACCTCTTCACTGACATTCCCGCTCATAACCTAGACGAAGCAGAATCACTGTGAGTACATTGGATCAGAATGTGTAATGGAACATCCATTAATTGAAGCCGATCAAATGCAAGGCAATCATCCTTACCGGATATTGCACTCTCTGGCGTGCAAGACATCCTTGAGGAAGGTACCAAGCAACTCCTTGCTAATTTTGCTCTCCATTCTCTCGACAAGATGGTGCATGGAAGTGCGTGACTCGTTGATCAGATATTTTCTGTATTGCTCAACAGAGCACCGTAGTATCCGCAATTCTCTTGACTGGGAGAAACGGTGTCGGGAAGACCTCGGTAGCCCGGGCAATCGCGAAGCGGCTGGAGGAAGACACTCGCACATACGCATGTATGGTCTTGATTGTTATCTGCATTGTTTTGCTGCTAATTAGGCGAAGACACCCACTACATTGACTTCAAGTTCTACGCCGAGAAACCGGTAGCGACCTTGAAGGCTCTCTTCCGGCATCTGTACGAGATTGCAGCATGGCATCGTCCAACCGTACTCATATTTGATAACCTCGACAACATCTTGAAGGCAGAAGTCGAGGCGAGTGATTTCTGCATTCGTAACTTGACTTGCTTCCATATTGACGATCAAATACGGGTCACTAGCACACTGACTCATTTCGCTCTCACCATATCACGGAGCTTTTCATCGCTCAATACTCTTCCGGAGAACGCATGATACCTTCAAACTTTCGTGGGATAGTCATGATTGGCACCGCTGAATCGCAAACGAGCCTGCACGCCCTCGTCCATACACTGCATATCTTTCAGGAAGTGTACCATATCCAGTCTCCCAACAAGGATGCACGCAAGGAGGTCAGCAGGCGTCCCCTACCCAGTGCCTGTTAATGCCCTAATTTCCCATCAGATATTAGCAAATTTGGTGGAACGACTATGTGTGAAATCTCCTGGTGTTATCATAGACCCCGACGATCCTCCAAACTTTGCGATGATTTCGACACATACAGAAGGTTATTCTCCTGTTGATCTACAGGATCTTGTTACCCGTACAGTGCAGCAAGGTGCCAGCCGAGCGTTTTTGAAGCATGGAGCAGGAGCAACTGAAGTAAGGATGTTGGTTTGGATAAGTTGCTGTTATAGATCTAACAAATACGCTAGATTAATTTATCCGCCGCCGATTTCTCGAATGCGCAAGTGGATTTCGTTCCCCACTCGTTACGTGATATCCCACTTCAGAAATCAAACGTGGAGTGGGCTGACATTGGAGGTAAGATCCCTTTCCCTCTGTGGTCTTGATAGCCGACTTTTATTCCAGGGCTGAAACAGGCCAAACGTATTCTGCGAGAAACATTGGAATGGCCCACCAAATATGCACCATTGTTCAAGCAGTCCCCCTTGCGCTTGCGCTCAGGGTAAGCTGGAAAAAAGGTCTTCCGCGCACTGTTATTTACGTCCAAACAGGTTGTTACTGTATGGTTACCCTGGGTGTGGCAAGACCCATCTTGCTTCTGCTGTGGCCAAAGAGTGTGGGCTGAACTTCATTAGTATCAAAGGCCCTGAGCTTTTGAATAAGTATATCGGTGCGAGTGAAAAATCGGTGCGCATGAAATGAAGCGAATTTTCCATTTTTTAAATCTGTTTCTCAGGTGCGAGATATCTTTGATCGAGCTTCCTCTGCGAAACCGTGTGTCCTGTTCTTCGATGAGTTCGACTCTATCGCTCCCAAGAGGTCCGTCAGTCTTCATCTTATGCATGCCATATTTGCTTATATTCACGATTTTAGAGGGCATGACAGTACAGGCGTGACCGATCGTGTAGTGAACCAGCTGCTGACTGAGATGGATGGTGCTGAGGGCCTGACTGGAGTATACGTTCTCGCTGCGACAAGGTTGGTATTCCGTCCATATCAACTTTGTCACTATCTAACTTCTCACGCTAGCCGACCTGATCTCATTGATGCTGCCCTCCTTCGCCCTGGTCGTCTCGACAAGTCTATTCTGTGTAACATGCCCAGTGAGGAAGATCGAAAGGATGTAAGAGATCTTGTCTTTGTATATTATTGATGAGCTAATCCAAACAGATTTTGCAAGCGGTTAGCCGCAAGGTAACTTCGGGATCGTCAGTCGATTTGGAAGAAATTGCTCGATTGACCGAGGGGTACTCAGGGGCTGACCTTCAGTCCTTGGTGTACAATGCTCATCTCCAAGTCGTACACGCGTCCATTGACGCAACGTCGGCTAGACGGCCAGGGCAAGAAGAGGAGAAACGGATCCAATATGTAACACTTGGTGCTACTGGCGAACAAAAGGTTCTTTCGAGAGCAGAGGAGTCCGCGCTGCAGAAAAGAGTATGCGAGTCTGATCATGCCTTGTTCAGCAAGCAAACTGATGTCAAACACCTATAGCTTCAACAAATAACGAGTTCTAAAACGAATGTCAACACGGAGAAGAAACCAGCCGACACGCCTAAAAAGGTCTTGTCTGTATTTTTATTGCACAGGGATGACTGCTCAACGGTGTGGGTGGCGCCAGTACGAAATCACGCAAGCCGACCTTTTGCAGGCACTCGAGACTACACGACCCTCTGTTTCTCGTGAAGAGTTGGATCGTCTAGGCAGGATGTGAGTGTCTTCCCAATTTGCTGTGCAAAATCCGGTGCTGATGCGGAGAGACCCCAGATATAGCGGTTTCGTATCAGATCGTAGTCAGAACAAAAAAGTATTTCCGTCGCCACCCGCCCCAGGCGGTGTCGGCTCGCGAGCAACTCTTGGGTGACGTGGGGATTTGCAATAGTTTTTATATTGCTGGTGAAAACATTGTCAACATTTCCCTTCTGGCGGTCCGCCTCTGTTTTCTGGGTGGACCTGCTACTTTTGGAGACTTTTGTGATATCGTCCACGCTGTGGACGTGGTGGATGAAACGAGGCAACAAACGAGGCAAGCTCGCTGCTTGTAAAAATGAGGGGTGCCACCCCTTTCCGGGGTCTCGTGCGACAGGACCCCAGAATGTGGGAGCCAGGGTTTATTAACAACCAAAGCGATCCCCCCTCGCAGAAGTGCAAAACACTGGAAATTTTGTTACTTTATAATGGTTTCTTCGAAAAGGCATCAGAAACATGGCAAAGCACCGTTACAAAGTGCGTTTCGTATTGCACAATGTTGCAATATTTGTTGTGTTGGGTAGATCGTTGACACAACCCCATCAAGCAGTGAGGACACGCACGACGAGGTCGAAAGGCAGGGTCAGTCCCCACGTTCCACTCATGAGTATGGTGGTAACCAGCTCATTGCTCCAATCCGATCATCTCTGTTCTCTTTATGTTTTTCTCTCATAGCCCCTCGCCGATCCCGAGCAGAACACCCAGCTGCTGACAGGGCAGCTGCGCTCGTTGGGGCTGTACGCAGCACACACACTAGGAGACGGCAATTGTCTATTCCGTGCGTTGAGCGATCAACTATACGGTTCCCCTTCACACCATCTTCAACTGCGCAAGGATATTTGCGACTGGATTGAGACCCATTCGCAACGTTACGAACCGTTTTGTGAAGATGAACGTGGCTTGACTGCCCATCTGCGGTGCATGAGGGAACAAGGTGCGTCGCGGTGGTCATTCCCCTGTTAACAGGGTCCCATCCTCTTTTTCCTTTTCGCTTGGCAATGTGGTGACACGCTGCAGGCACTTACGGTGGTCACCTTGAACTCTCTGCATTCTCTCACTTTGCGCGACGTAATGTCAAGGTCATACAACCCGGACTTGTATACGTCATCGAATGGAATGCGGGGGGAGAGGTTATCACCGATCAATCCGCTTCTCCGGCGACACCAGCGGACGGCCAACTAATGGACGCACGTGAGAGATCTCGACGTGTTCGGAAGCAGCAACAACAACGAGAGGAAATGTCGCAGCAAGAAGAAGCCAGTGATACGGTGTATGTGGCGTAAGTTCATCAGGATCACATGAATACCTGAACCTTAAAATCGCTGACATTTGGCGCATGCAGGTACCATGATTGGGAGCATTTCTCATCGATCCGCAATTTGAGAGGTCCACACACAGGCTTTCCAGACGTTTGTGAACTGCCAGCGGATTCGGAGGCTATTGTACCATCCCCTGTGAAGAAGAAGCTACCTTCGTCGCGGGCTAAGGCAAAGTCGGAGTCCAAGGTCATTTTTAAGCGCTCCAGAAAAGGTCAATTTGTGAGCACAAAGGTGAAGATCGAAGAAACTATGGTTCCTACCCCAACACAAATACCTCTTCCTATGTCGCGCTCGCCATCACCCCTATCCTCTACCGAATCATTGCCCCAGATCGATGTTGATGTATTACCACCCACACCTGTCACTTCGCAACCGCCAAATGTAGACTCTCCACTACCCGCTGTCCTCCGGGTCCACCGATCCCCTAAGCGCACGTTTGACGAATCCTCGGGCACTTCCTCTGTATCGGATTCCATAGCAAAGAGAACACGCAGTGCCCACAAACCTCCCCCTCCTGCAACCCAATTGCGGCCAGACCCAAACGCTATCGAGGTCGACGATCCCGAGGAAGAAGAGTCGACACCTGAACTCTCCACCCCAAGGTCCTCCGGTTCTACGCGCTCTTCTTCGGTCGCGTCGTCTCCTCTTCCTGGAACGCCACCTCCGGAGCCCGAACCTGAGCCCATGCTTGTTGAGAAACCTCTGACACGACGTCAACGCAAAGCCCTTGGGCTTCCCAAACCACGTGCCGCGCTTGTTGCGAAACGGGCAAGTGCAGGGAAGATTGTCATTCCTGGCGGTCGATTCAAGAGGAACACTGACGCAACGACAGATGACAAGGGGTTGGCGAAGATAAGGGAAGTAGGGGACGCCAATGTGGATGATGAAGGTAGCGTGCAAGAGGAGTGGCAGCGGAATGGCACGGGAAGGTTAGATGTGCGTGGTTTTCGAGAGTTGAAGATCTAGCGCTGTTCGCACCACCGGGTTTTTTCCTTCCCGCTTTCCACCCACGTTCAAACGTATCCCACCATAACGTTGACGAGCTAGCGGTGACTCCTGTCACGACCACGATCACACGGACTACGCTCACACACTCGCACTCTGCCCCCTTATCGAACACACATCACACGACCCAGAAACGATATCCCACTTCACCACACGATGCGCTTCTCCGAGCATTTATTTCAACATCTAGTTTAGATCATCATTCCCCAATCCTGTTCACGATACCCGCATATCTAGCCTGTATCAATATACCGAATACACCACCAGCATTCGAGCCTGAATGACCTGCGAGGAACAACTCTCGAGTTATTTGTGAAACAGGGGTAATTAATTAATTCATAGTGGATTTGGTAATAAGTGACCACGTGACCGCTCATTTATCAGAGTGGGTCGCGAGGCCGCGTTTCTCGATGCTCCTTTCTTTCGTTCCTTCGTGCAGATGGATTTGGGGAATGACATTCACACCATTCACCATGTCGAGTCCCTGCGTTGCAAAGCTTCCTACTATTGGCCAGACAGGCGCTATCACAGCTACGTAAGGGGCGCAGTATTCCATAACCATGACTTTCGCCCTGCGCTTAACCTCCGTACACTTATTTCCTTGCTTTCCCAGAAGGAAAGGATAACAAGGGGCGAGGATTATCCGGCAGGTGACGGACCCCCGACGAGTGGCCGTACCCTCCGCAAACGCAAACGCTTAGAATTAACCCCTGGCCCTTCAAAACGCATTAGAGTCGACGACGGAGCCCGAGGGAACTCAAATGAAGAACAGGATGAAAGTCGAGAGACCAACGAAGACGACATAGATCCGGAGTACAGGCAGATTTATCCGTCATATTGGGAATCATCCTCCGACGTAATTAATGAAGCGTATCAAACAGAGCACACCTCTTTTCTTCAAGTTTACCAGTTTGCGTTGCACTTGCGGTATAACAAGGTGGTTGATCACAGTTCAGAACATTACGCCGACGACAATGCCGCAGCGAAATGGGGTTGGCTCGAAGAAGAGAAGATGCTTCGTTCTCTTCTCGAAATCCGTCAGAGGAACGTATCTCTCTCCCAGGATATAGATATGGGGAGGTTCTTTATGACGCGCTATCATGGTCGTCTTTTGGCTCTCTCTGGACAACTTCAAGAATCTCCTCCCTCCTTCCCAGAAATGACCCGAGAACACAGCGAGAGGTGGTTGTTTTTACTTCCGGACATCCCGTGGCCAGATGGTCTCGCTGAAGACAATCTTGAGGAGCAAAATATGCAGGCCTTGGGTATGCACCGCGACTTTATCACAGCCTGCGCCGTCCTCCAGTCCCACCATCGCGCAAAACTAGAGGCGACTCTCCAACTACACATCCTTCCAGAAGGCACATATGACCCTACACGTGATCTTCCGTTTGAGCTTCGTGCCCACTTCACGCTCTCGCTAGCAATACCTGAGACTTATCACCCGTTCAGTAACTCGCCGTCCCACCGCATGATAAGCGAACTGGAGGGTCTACAACGCCGACTTCTTTGCTTCCTCTCCAAAACACCTCTCACGCGCCCTGTGTATAGTAATGCTACGGGGGAAGCAGTGGACGTTACTATTCCCTTCTTTCTTAAAACCATGCGTCCGGCACCTCCTCTTGCGCAAGATGTGATCTACGAGTCGTTGCAGCCTGTTGGGCTCCTCTCAACGTTGATGCCCTTTCAGAGACGCACTCTCGCGTGGATGCTAGAGCGTGAGCGCAAAAGGATCACACCTGCAGGGACCGTAGTCCCGCTCGACGATTCGGAGACTTCATCAAGTACAGAAAGCAGGTGCTTACCACCATTTTGGGAGGAAATAGAAATGGGAGGTCGAAATTTCTTTTTCAACCGTCTCACAAGTGCTCTTAGTCCCACCCTCCCCGGGCCTCATACTGCGCTGGGAGGCATACTTGCTGAGGAACCTGGTCTGCCCCGGTCCTATACTCTATACAATCGTGAGGCTTACACGGCTTTGATTGCATATTTAGGTCTCGGAAAAACGATGGAGTGTCTCTCGTTAATGCTTCTCAACCCAGCTCCGGAGAGAAGCCCCTCGAATCAGAGATGGGATCCAGAAGCGGCACTGCATGTTAGAGAGATCAAGGTGACATTTTAACCTCGCCGTATACCCTCTTTCAAGTTTGCTAACAACCTGTGTTCATAGACGACCCTCATTGTGACCCCACCCGCACTAGCAACCCAGTGGGCAGACGAACTCGCTGCTCATGCACCTGATCTCAAAGTCTTTGTATACGATGGTTGGGCGAAGCTCAGCGTACCGATAACGGAAGCCGACGTTGAAGCTGAGAGAGCAAAACGTCGTTCCATGGCAGCTTGGAATTTCAAACACATATGCAAGGCCAATGCCAAACGGAGTGGCCAAGGTAAAGCCAATACTTCGCAAAGCGACAACATGGGCGAGATAGAGTCTGATGCTGCGCGCGACCTAAACCCCGAAGACTTGGACGCAGACTCGGATCCAATCCTCGACTGGCCCAGCTACATCAATCAGTTTGACGTTTGCATCACGACATATAATGTCCTTCGATCGGATATGTTCGTTGCCCGCGCCCCTCCTGAACGTCCCCGCAGACGGGATGTAGAGTACAAGATCCTGAGGAAGCCAAGGAGTCCCCTGGTGATGTGTGAGTGGTATCGGGTGATCATGGACGAAGTGCAGATGATGGGAACGGGCAGATCTGAGTTCGTTTCTTTTCACCTCTTCCGCATCTCTCTCTATGATTCGCGAGGCGATGAACAACCAATGTACTGATGTCTCTAATCCCAGGGAAATGGTTTCCCTTATTCCCCGTTTATCTTCCTTCGCCGTTTCCGGAACCCCGGCGCGTGCCCAGGTCTCAGACCTCTTCAGCGTTCTTCGATTCTTGCGTATCAATGACCTTGTCGCGCCCAAGCGGATGTGGAATAGGCTTTTGAAACATGGATTCAAAGATTTGTTTGAGTCATTGTTCCAGAAATATTCTGTCAGGTTAGCCAGCATGTCGCCAAAAATAAGGCTCATTAATGATCCGGTCTACGATATAGGACGTTGAAATCTTCTGTCAAGAACGAGTTGACGATACCTCAACAACAACGATATTTAGTAAGCATCGAACTTGGACGGGTTGAGCGACACGTAGGTTGCCTTCGAGTTAGTGACATCTCGGATAGAATACTCATTGCATGAAATTCGAAAGGTGTACGACCAGGCTCTAGAAGAGGCGCTTGCTGAACTTGGGCTAGATGCACGTGGGGTGGCAGCATACGAAGGGTGGAAGGTAGATGCCAGTGTTCTGAGAAACATGCTGAGAAGGTTGAGAGGAATATGTACACATCCTCAGGTGAGTTGCTAGCATATTCCCCGTACACTTCCCCCATCCTGAGATTTGGTGTGGTACAGGTTGGACAACTGTCAAAGCAAGGTGATAAGCTGAACAAATCGGGTGCCTTGAAGAACATGGCAGACGTCTTGGAGGTATGCATGCCTGTGGATTCCTCGTATCGGTGTTGCACCTATATTTACTGATTCTGTAGTCAATGAAAGACCAGAATTGGAGAAACTTGACAGAGGATCTCAGAGTAAAAGTGAGTACTTGACCCGGTCACAGACTTGATCTCACTCTGTTGCCGCATGCCCGCTCATCGCCTCGACTAACTAGGTTTTGATACTGACTCGCCTCGCCCAACTCCAGCAACACCGCTCAGACGATCTTGACCGGTACCAACACGCTCTTGAACATTTGCTCACTGCAGAAACAGAAGCCAGTCAACTCATCGACGAGATCAAAGCCTCCATTTCACAGCACAACTTGAAAGGCGAAGTTCTCAAAAAAGAAGCACAGGCGTTGAGGGATTCAAGGAAAGTGAATCTTCCCAATGATCAGAAGGGCATTGAAAAGGGAAAAGGAAGAGAATTCGAACGCGATTCGACGTCACCGATAGATCTCAATCTCGATTTCGATGATGATGAGGATGTCGAAGATCGAGGGTTACCCAAGACGCCGGCTGGCGAGGACCACAGGGTCAAGCGAATGGCATTACTCGCTCGTCTGCGAGAATGTTTGATAGTGCTTCATCGGGTCAAGTTCTTGCAGGGAGATGTGTACCACGTTCTCGGATCTTCCTATTCGGAGAAGGAAGATGCGGCGTACACGGACGCAGAGAACCTGCGGAAGGACCTGCTCAAGTGTGAGTTTGTGTTACATGTTACACCGGCTGGGCTGAAGTTTGTGATTGGTTAGCTACGGAGGAGGCGGCGAACAGGGCTATGCGAAGGCTGAGTGCTGCTGCGACGGAGAAACGTGTGACAGAACGAGCGCTGCAGATCTCATTACTTTTCATGAAGGGCGGAGGTATTAGATCAGCCCATTTGGTGAGTGCCACTGTCTCAACTTCCGTTAAGAATCTTCTTGCATTAATTTTACGAAACTCCTCAGTTCGAAGAAACAGATGAAATTATCGCAGTTGTCCTCAACGAGCAATCCGCTCTTCTCTGGCAGTGGCGTTCCAAGATCGTTGAACTACTTACTCGAAAACTTAACTCTGCCGGCGAACAAGCCGACGGAGAAGAGTATGCCCGTACACTGGACACGCAGGGCGAGGCCGAAGTCTACATGCAAGCCTATGCTGCACTCCTCGCCGACCGCCGTGAGACAATCGCTGCGGAACGGACGCTCCTTGCAGCGCACGAGGGAAGGGAGAAGAAGATAAGAAATACCAATGCTGCTGCTCGGGCGAAGTTCCAGATGCAGGAGAACTTGGAGGTTCCAGACGACGTCGAAGTACAGCCTCAACACGAAGTGCTGTACAGGCAGCTGTTGGAGCAACGCAAGGAGCTGCAGCTGTCTGAACGTGCGCTGAAATCGGTGATGGTGGACCTCACCGCTGTTGCTGCTCGTATTCCAAAGGAGAACGACCCAGAGAAAATTATAGCCAAAGACGGGGCGGCGGGTTTGCGAGCGCTGATAGCGAGCCTACGTAAGCAATCTCTCGTGTCGCGATTTCGCACCACGGGCTAAAGCGAATTGTCATCCCCACAATAGAGGAACTTACGGACAAGCTAGATGCTGACCTCGCTGTACTACGAAAGGTTTTCAATGATCGTATCGTGTCTGTATTCTCACCTCCTTGCGTGACTCGCTCACTTACACGTAACCAGTTACTTCCGGCAACTCCAGGAGATCTCAGATACTGTAGCAGAAGTTCAATGGGAGGGTTCTCTCATCGATGCCATGGGGGCAACTAATCTCGACAATGCCAATCTTGGAGCGAAAATCAATACGAGGCGTGCACGACAGCGATACCTGGAACACCTTGCCGAGGGTGGGTCGGGCGTTAACGATAATGACGCCCTCTGTATTTTATGTCAGCGCGAGCTTTTGCGAGGGTTCGTTACTCAATGGTAGGAAGCTCCCTCCTCGAGAGGAACTCACGTTGACATCTCGAATAGTGCCCATATCTTCTGTGAGGTATGTTTCGTAAACCTTTTGAGGGTGATTAGTTGATAGACGATTTTGACCACCTGAAGGGATGCATTAAGGCATGGACTGCTCGCGGTCAAGGGAGATCTTGTCCTGTTTGCAGGTATGCTCCATTTAACCACCTCCAGTTGCCGACTGAACGTCTCTTGCAGGGCTCCTATCGATCTCAGTCAGTCACAGCGCTTCACGGTTCAGGAAGATCAACCGTCTCCCCAAAGGCCCGTATTAAACAATGGAGAACTAGTTCCTGTTTCCCGTCGGGAAATCCAGTACAATATGATCGGTGAGTTAGTAAGTTATCCAAGCGATGCGAGCAAACGCTTATCAACCACCGGGACAGATCCCACTTTATTTGCAGACATCCAGACGATGGAATCGAATGGAAGCTATGGAAGCAAGATTCAGACGCTCGTTCGGCATCTGTTACACATCCAACTCGTAGATCCTGGCGCCAAGAGTATCGTTTTTTCTGCATGGGCTGATTCACTGACAAGTGAGTTTGTGGACTCCGCTCTCCCAGAGAACTTGCCGCTGATTGTGTTCTCAAGTCGCCGAGCATGCTCTTTGTTCGAACGGCAAGTTGAAGCCATGTGTGCACCAATGCATCGACTGAGACTATTCTAGGTATACCCTGTCTACGCCTGGACCAGAATCAAGGGAAAGGAAAGAACTTTGGAGCGAAAAGATTTCGAGTCGATCCAAATCTTCAAGTTCTTCTCTTGCACGGGTACGTAGATCGTGATTTGATATGACTCCTGCTTAACGTCCGCAAAGCGAACGCGATAACGCTGGCCTGAATGTCACCTGTGCTTCTCGAGTTTTCCTCTTGGAGAGCGTCGTGAATCACGGCTTCGAAGTACAAGGTAACTTTGTGTTTTTGTTAGTGTTGGGTTGTCACTAAACCACGAGCTAGCCATTGCACGTATAGATCGATTGGGCCAAACTCGAGAAACTGAAGGTATGTTGCCCTTCTCACTAATCGTCCTGGTAATTCTCATTAACAAGAACAGTTTTCTGCTACTATGCTGAAGGTACGTTCGAAACATACACCACGACGTGGCAGGAGGAATGAACCAATTCATAGGCACCGTGGAGAAGAACATCCTCGACCTTGCTGCCAGACAAGGCCTGTCCCTTTACACCAAGGACAACTCGGCCGGATCCCTCAACGTCACCTCCTTCTCGATGGACTCGGAGAAGAAACTGGTCGACTCACCAACGAAATCAAGCAAGAAAGGAGAGCCGCCTCAAAAAGGCGACTTTATCTTCAAGTGCGCAGCTTCTCTCTTACTTTCGTCTTTCAGTGACTCATGTCCGACTAGAGTGGACGACATGCTGGCGATCCTGTTTCCGCACATGTTTGAGGACGTCGAGTTCCTCTTACCACCGGACGCCCGCGCGGAGGAAGCACCGTCTTCTGAGAACTCGCAATCTGGTCCCGTTCGTCCGTCGGTCAGACGGGTGCACATCAATGCGGAAGCGGGACCGTCGAGGCTCCCCGCCTCGTAGGTTTTCATTTATTTCATCTTTGTAGAGAATGTCGGTTTTACAGCTATCGTTGTGTCTTTTTTCTGGTGTATCACGCAATGTACTGCATGCTCGGACCATCGTCGTGCGGATGACCGCGAGATCACTGGGTGGCGCCAAGGGTGATTTGTTCCTGGGGAGAAACGCGCGGAGTTGACTCGGAGGGAATCTTGCCTTTCAGACCTTGTGAAGCCATGAGAACGATCCACTGAGGGATATCATAGGGCCAAGTTGCAGCTTCACGTCGTAGCTCTGAAAGACCCCCAAGGGGAGCAAAAAAAACCGTCCTCGCACTCGTGTACAACAACTATCCGCGGAAGCAAACAAAAAAAAACCGACACCGGGATCAGTGGACCGATCACACGACCAATTCAGAATTAATGAAAACATGTCACAGGCACATCTTTTCCCCCTATCCCCCCTGAAAAAGTTACGTTTTTTTCCCCGAACATTCGATAGCTATTAGTAAGTGAGTCAATATACGTCCCGATCCAAGGCTGTCAAATTTTCAAAAAACGAAGAAAAAGCTGTCAAAAGTGAAATAACAAATCGGATGCTTTTTTTTTTTGTTTCTTTTGCCAATGCGACCTGCACGGCGCCGGATAGTACCGGTTTTGACGTCGGACCATGCACACCACAACGCATATTGCTTGCACGCGTACATACATCAAGGCCTCGTTGTAAACACGCTTGCAGGCACTCTGACAAAGAACAGAGGAAAAGAAAAGAAGATGCCCGAACCGCTGGAAACGCGGCGACTCCGTTCCAACTGACAAAAAGGCATCCCGTCACCCGAAACGTACCGCAGTGCTCGACCGCTGCGGTATACGGTTGACCGAAAAAAAAAAGAGAGGGAAGGGTGTGGAGAGATGCCACGAAACTTGTCGATGGTTGTTAACTACGGATCCTAACCGAGGGTCCTCCCCCAGCGGCTGAGTACTTTGCACTGAGATCGTACTCGATCCTAGTCTCCCTTTCGATCAAACCAAAATGTCATCGATTCGTCATCATCGTCATCGTTTCCCCCGACCAACTCATCGCGATTCAAAATCAGTACCCATATTCCAATTCCAAAACCTTTTTTTTTTGTTTTGTTTCCATCTCACCTCACCTCACCTCGCGCACCTCCATCAAAAAAAACCTGTCAATGACTCATGGAGTGGAACCCAAAAAAAAAAGACAATGGGAGGGGGGCGTGGCGTGCGTCGTGGTCAACAGCACGATCAAAACTCGAGGAATGCCATGTCCATTTTTGACAGCGGACTGGACAGACACGGTGGTGCACGATGGACTTGCAAAAAAGGGGTCTCAAGTCCCCGTGGCTCTCGCATGACTTACTTTGGCTTTTTTTGGCGGATCTCTTCTGACTCGGATTGTATCCGATGGTGTCAATCGATGGTGCAGATCCGGGACTTGCAACCATGTACGCCCATAATGTACGGCATACGGCATATCGTATGCGGATAGACGAGCTGAGTGGAAGCCGTCTTGCCTGCTCACCCAACCACACCAAATATACAATGTTTACCATGTCGAATTTCAGTGGCGAACAAGGACGACCGTCAAGATCGTCCCACTATTGAGCACAAGTACCAGCTCTGCAAAGTGCTACGAAAACGAAGCGAGATCATGGTAAAGTAAAAAAAAAAAAAAAGAAAGCAACCGTCGCACCGCGACAGCAAGACTATATACATATACGTGTAGCTGGTCGATTATAATGCGAGATTTCATACCGCAAAACGGTGTGCGGGAGGTAAAAAAAAAAAAGAAATGGGACGTGGGCGTGCTTGTGCGTAGATGCAAGAGAACGAAGTGCGCCTGACTTGAGAACGGCGGCACCATAAGGACATGATGGATGATAGCGATGCAAGTGAAATCAATGAAACGAGGACAGGAAAAAAAAGGGGGACAGTGTGGCGAAAGCGAACGCGAGCACATATGGGAAAAAGATAATTCGACAGAACGACAAATGCGCGAGTATTGACGGATAAAGAGATTGAGATCCAGGTCCGCGGGATGCACGGGATGCAAAGAGACGAAAAGACGATGAGAGGGGGAGGAGAGGCGTTGTTAAAATGCACCACCGTCCCAGCTGGCCCGCTTGCGCTTGTTGTCATTGACCTTGCGCAACTGCAGGTCTTGCGGCGACACAAAACTCATACCACGATGGTGCTGCTGGCGCGGAACCGTACCTGTACTCGCGCCCACTTCCTGGACTGTCTCCACGAGCAACGCTTGCGCTGTCTGGAGTGCCTGGGTGACCGACGAGTACGGCGCGGTTGGTGGCGCGGACCTCAGAGACATGCTCGAGCGCGCCAAATCAAGCGCTTGACCCTGCCTTGAGGTGTCTGTGGCGCCAGAACCCGCGTCGTGGTGGCCATCCGCAGAATGGCTGCCGCTATAATAATGCAAGTCGAGGAAAGGCAGATTATGGAAGTCGTTGGAAGTCGACGGCTTCCACAGATCAACGCCGGACTGCGAGTCTGCTGCGGCATGCAATGGAGCGGACTCCGAGGTGTGGTGAGGGAGCGCGTCGAAAAAAGACAGCGAGCGCGTGGTTGTAATGACGGGTTGCGAATGCGCTGGAACCTGTGTCGAACGTGCCATTGTGGAGCGCGGCTCTGACGGCGGCACAGATATAGATCGGCCATGCGACGCAGATGAATGAACATGCGACAGAGGACGCATGGGGCGAGATGTCATGAGTGGCGTCGCAGGCGGCGTCGAGTGTGCCAGATCGACCATGTCCTCCATGCTGTGGGGGCCGATAGCGAACAACTCGAGGGTGGATGCGAGATTCAGAGACGTCTCCCCATCGTCTTTCTGAATGCCAACTTCGCCGGTTGAGGAGGGGACTTCAACCTGATCATTGAGCGTAATCGACGCCAGCTCGATCTCGTCAATGCCAGGGAGTGCGGGCGTGTGCATCTGCATGGAGTGCATGCCAGAGGGCTGCTGCATGCCTGACAGACCGAGACCAGGTGTTCCAAAGCCGAAGCCGGGACCATAATACGACTGCTGCGGTTGATGGGTGCGTGCGCCAAAGATAAGGTCACCGGCGTAGTTGGAGTGATGGGTGAAGCCCCTGAATGTGCTGGTGGGGAACATCTCAGGGTCGGAGAAGGTGGAGTGGGTATCCCCAACGCCAGCCTCTGAGGCAAAGTCGTGAAAGGTGGTCGGAAATAAGTCGTAGCGATCCATGACGCCGTGGTTGAGGTGATGAAAGGAAAAGGGGGACGATGGTGCTGGGGAGAGGCCGTCGGCGAAAGAGGAGCCGCTGCTGGAAAATGTAGAGGTGTCAAGACGGGGATTGGCAGAAAACCAGTCCTGCGCGCCCCAAGGGGACTTTCCGATGGTGGGCATGCGACGCATAAAGGGTGATTGGTTGAAGGGGTAGTCAGAAGAGGATATATGCGACGATGTGGGAGAGCCGGCGTTGGCTGACCAGCTGCTGGAGTGGATGGGGGTTTCGATGCTAGACCATGTGCCCTGTGACTGGGACGAGTCGGTCAGCTCTGAGAGGGAATGCGACGCGCTGGGCATGAAGTCAGGGATGGAGAGGGGCTCTGATAAAGGGTCGATTGTCTCCATGTCCATCTCGGCGAATGGCTCGGCCGAGGAGGGGGCTTCGTCCTGGGGAGAGGTATCTGTTGTGATAGGGGGACACTTGAAGAGCCTGCGGGAGGACTCTTCCTCGGCGGCGGAGCTGTCCTCGTCTTCTGAGCAGGATGCGCTCTCCGGGACGCTCTTTGTGCCGCCCCTGAGGATTCTGCAGGCGCGCTTCTGGCGAGTGGGGCCGATGTGGGAGGTTGTGGAGGGGAGCTGGTCGTCAGTCGCTGCACGGATGGGGAGATGAAGACCGCCCTCTCTCTTCTTCTTTGGGGCGTTGCGTGGCTTGTAGCCGGCAGCCTGGTAGAGCTCGGGGAAGGCGTTGCGGAAGCGATCGCGGAGGTCTGTGGAGCGACGGTTCTGCTCCTGGAAGATGGGGTCCTTGACGATGGTGGCCCATACAGTGCCGTGCTTCTCGTAGCCGGCCTTGAGTGCGCGGTCCTCCTCCTCGGTAAATGGACGACGCTTCTTGGAGCGGGTCTTTTCGAAGATGGAGCGTCCGTCTGGGAGGGTGGAGCGGACCTTGCTGGAGAGATGTGTCTTTGCGTTGGGGTAGTGCTCCTTGTACGCGTCGGGAAAGTATGTGCGGAAGCTGGAGGGAGATGAGGGAGAGCAAGATGGAATGGAAAAGAAACGCACCGGTCTTTGAGGTCTACGGGCGAGCGGTTGTCGAACTTGAGCTTTGGGTCCTTGAGGATGGCCTTCCAGTTGCCGACGCCCCACTGTTGTGAATGTGAGCGGGCGAGGACGGACGGTTGTTGTGTGTGTTGGACGTACCGTGTTGCAGCCATCGACGAGCATCTGTGTCTCTTGTTCGGTCCACTTTTTGCGCTGTTTCTTCTGTACGACGAAACCGTCGACGTCGTCTGCGATCCTGCGCATCTTGCCCATTGGTTCTGGGTCGTCGCGAAAGTTCCAGGCTGGTACGAGACGGGGAGAGGAGGATACGCGGCGATGTTTTGGAGGAGAGTCTGGCATGGCAGCTGATAATCAGACGGTTCAAGAGACAAGGATATGTTTTTATTTTATTTTCCATCACCGCCACTGAGCAGTGTCTGATTCGCGTGGAGGTCTCTACTTCTACGCCGTGACCGACAGTTGCGGCGCTATCCGCTCTTCTACCCCGCCAAGCCGTTCTATCCACACGTCCAGCCGTCCTGCCAGCTCCCCAATCTGTCCCCGTGACAGAACACGCGGTTGCACCCACGTTATGTGTGCTTTCTCATCAACCTGGTCCAGTGTACCTCGAATCAACTTGAGGCTGCACGCACTTGATTATCAGCAACACGCCCCCTTCCATATCATCCATTCCTGCTCACCTCAGTGCCTTCATGATCAAATGTTCCACCTCATCTATCCCCAGTCGCGTCTCCTCGGCGATCGTTTGGAACGTCATCGTTCGCTCATTGGCACTCCGCTTGAACACTGACTCTATCAGCGCCATGAGACAGATCTTCTGCCGCAGAAACGGATAGTTTTGTTCCAGGATCGGCTGCAATTCCATTTCCTCCTCAGCTTCCCCCGTCCCGGCACGGCTCTCCGCACCCATCACGCACCTCCTGCGGAAACAGTGGCGCCAGCGCTTCGAATTTGCCAATGTTCCCTTCGTTGAATGTAAGCAACAGCTTCTTGATCCAATCATACTGCGTGTTGTCCAGCGCATCCAGTATCGGATGCATCAGCTAGCACAGATGAGGTCATAGTCAGCATCTCCCCTCCTCGCGCACTCGCTATAAAAACACTCCTTTTCAAATCGCAGGAACGACCTACCAGCTCCCCAAAGTTGTAGATACTCTCCCCGAGAAAGGCAGAAATGCCAAGGTCGTGCGCGCGCAGCAAACGTTCCTCTGCCGTGAGGTCCATCCCAACATCAACACATGCCAGGTACAGCAGCGAGTGCTTGTAATACGGGGCGTATTCTGCTTTCGCCTGCAATCCAGATTGCATCAGCCTTGCGATCCACGACCATCTTTCATATCACCTTGTAGTAGTCCGCAGCCACCCGATAATACGATGCATTCACAGCATTATCCACTCCCTCCAGTTGATCGAGCGTCTTCCAAGCAGCGTCCATGTCCTTCTTGGTCCCTTCCAGATCGCCATACACCAACTTTGCATGCGCAATGTTCGCCAGTAACAACACATGTGCCTCCTTGAACTTATCCGCATCGATCCGTGAGAGAAGCGCGCTCAGAAATCCTAGCTGTGCTTGTGGATCTTCCAAACGGAATGAATTCTGACGGAAACTACCGGCATGGAATGGAACGCACTCGTTATCTCCTTCGATACCCGCGTCCCCAGCTCCACGAGTTTCTGCTGATTCAATTTCGACTCAAAGTCCCTCACAAACTGTTGGAAGACGACCACGCGGCATGGCTTTGAAAGGGGGTGATCGAAGAACTCGAACAGCTTGAGCGTGAGCTGGTGCCATAATCTGTCACTCGGCATGAGTGCTATCCATGATGGTCAACGTGTGTGCCCTACTTGCGTGTATAGAGGCTCTTGAACGCCTCGAAAAAGGGATGTAGATCCGGGGGCGTCGACGACAGCGCCTTTGCGATAAACTCGTCCAACATGAGCTTGGGTGGGGGAGCAGAAAAGTCTGGAATGGATGGTGGCATTATCACAGGTTGTGTTGTGCTGTTGGACGGTTATGAGGACGATGTGTGAGTATGAGGACGGACTGACCGCGACGCGTATGCGTTACGCCAGAGCAGGCTGGTAAGCGTGGTGGTGATTGTTTGACTGTATTTTGCAACGGCCTTGAGAAATAACAGGACCAAACTGACACTTTCCCATCCCAACAGAAAACGGCGCGCGTGTGGTTGGTCGGACATGGTGAACGATGAAGTTACAGTTCGATTTGATGCGAACAAGGGCGTAACTGCGGTTGGCTTTCATGTCTTAAACTTCCGCTGAACGCCAAGCAAATTAAACTTTGTAGCACAATGCCCGTGCTTCGCCTTTCTGGACATTGGCACATTCAATCGTGGTCACCTGACGACAGCTCTTCCCATTTGCGACAACTGGACCTCTCCTCCCGATCACCGCATGGCATTGTGACATTGTCATGTAGCATGCCACCAATCAATGACACAGGCTAGCGCCGAGTGGAGCATCTCGCGCCCTGTTCGTTTCGTGCCTCTGCCAGCACGTAAGAGTGATTCTGAAGGCACACAAATATGCAGGGTCAGGTTCCTCCCTTTCCCACCTCGTCTGTCAACAACGAACCTCCGTGGCACATTTCTTCCTCTGTTAGATGCCTTTTCTCAGTTCTTCTCTTCGCATTCCCGCCCGGTCCTGCGACTCGGACACAAAAATACCAGTATGTTTTCCACGGGTCCCGTTTGTTTCAGAGTTTATTCGACTTATAAATTCGATGAGCTTCGTTAACGATCGCTTTCCCCTTCTTTCCTAGCCATCGATCTCCCAGCTCTTCCGTACAAACTCGGTTCCATCTCCGATGGATACGCAGCGCATCCATCAGTTGTTGGAAGCGCGCAAGGCAGAACTATCCGCATTTGCCGAGGAGATCGAACGTGCTCGTGCTCAAGTACAGCGCCTCGAACAGCAGCGTGACCAAGTCAAAGGCGTCGTCCAAGAGCTCGAAGCACTCATTTCTCCCGTTCGTCGCGTGCCCACGGACATCATGGCAAGGGTCTTTGAGCACTGTATTTGGGACCAAGCCATCCCGAAGGCCGACCCTCGGATGGCGCCACTATTACTTGGACAGGTTTGCCGCTCTTGGCGGTACCTCCTGTTCTCCCTTCCCTGTTTATGGACCACGTTGCAACTCGATTTGCCATCAGGTACCAAAGATTGGGAAGCGCTTGTACAATCCAAGAGCCTATCGATGCACGTGTGGCTTTCCCGCTCGAAAGCACTCCCAATATCCCTGTTTCTCAATCATCACAAAGGGTCCCTCGTTCCATGGCATGCGCTCATGCATCTTGATAAAGAAATTCTCACCCTCGGTTGCCGGCTGAAAGATCTCACCCTGCATTTCTCATCCCGATCTCTCAGCTGTCTTTTGACATTCACTCAGAGTCCCCTACCATACCTCCAACACTTGGAACTGCAAAACACCAACTCGCTTCCCACGAGTGAAAATCCGCCCCCGATCGTGTTGCATTCCGCACCCAATCTCAAAAGTCTGAGCGTGTCTTGGTGTAGTCTTGACCTTCGGACTTTCCAGATTCCTTGGGCACAGCTTCAGCATCTGAACCTTGAATATGATGCGAGCTCCTTCTGGAACCCTGTTCACAGCGACTATCTACAAACCCTTGCCTGCTGTCCCAATCTGACCACGCTCTGCCTCGGTATCGGTGCCCCGATCAATGACGTTGATCCAGCACACATCGAGCCCGTGACCCTACCTCGCATCCACACGTTCAAATCGAACATCTACGTTCAAACCCCGTATCTCCGACACTTTTTCGATGCCCTCCGCATGCCACAACTCCGTCATTTTGACATCAAAAACGTCAGTCTCGCGCTCGGCAGTTTCACCGGTCAGACAGAGTGTCTACCCTTTTTGGCGCGCTGCTCGGACACGCTCGAGAGCGTGTGTTTCAACAGGGTCGACATCACTGACCCTGCGATGCTGTCATGTCTGGCACATCTTCATCGCTTAAAGACGATGTACTTTCTCCCGGGCATTCTTCGGCTCAACCATGGGCTTATCACCGCGCTCACGCACGACGAGTCTGGTGGCGAGGGCGGACGGATCTGTCCAGCGCTCGAGGTGCTCCACTTGAGATGCTCCTCGGTCGTCCCCGTCGAGGCTATCACGCGTCTCGTGGCGTCGCGTTGTCAGACAGCGCCCAAGCTGAAGCGGTTTTCGTTGCAGTTTGCGACGTTCGAGTATGGGTTGGACACGAGGGACGACAAGATCAAGGAGGTGCAGGCGCAGTTGAGGGCGTATGTCAAGGGCGGGTTGCACCTCGTCTTGACCAAGTCGAGTAGTTCGGGGTAATAAAAAAGCCTCTTTGACTGCGTTTTCTTTCCTTTCGGTTCTTGGTTTTGACCCCATCTCACTGTTGTTACTCTAGTTTTCTTGTTCGTCGATCTGATACTGCTCTGTTGTCATGTGTAAGCTTTCGGGATACCCACAGGTGCACAGATACGATGATGTTGTACGATTATAATTGATCGAGCTTATTCGCAAATATATCATTTGTTCCCGCAGCCTCCTTGATCAAGGAAGCGTGATTTTCCCTGTCAGACATATAGTACGATGGCGATCGCGAAATTGTTCCTTCTCCTCGTCGCGGTGATCGCTCAACAGTACGCGACCACACCGCCCAACGTCCGACCCCCCACCGGGGAACTACGTGAACAACGCGGCTCAGAACGCGCGGTTCCCTATTTCACCACGTTCGTCAAAGTGCGTCGTCCGACATATCCGTAGTACTTGCGCTGACCCGAACTTTTCATTCCACGTCCGTCAGACCCTGATATGGTCCTGGGCGTTCCTCCAGGGCTCGGTCCTCTTCGCACTGAGCGACTACTGTCCACACGCCCTCGCCCGCCCTCTCCTCCACTCCCTCCTCCCCTCCACCACCACTTCAGATCCTACCACCCTCACCTTTCTCACCCCCGCCTTCGTCGCCGGCACCTTCCTCACCCTCGCCGGCGCCCTCCTCCGCGTACACTGCTTCCACGCCCTCGGCCCGCGCTTCACCTTTGAACTGAGTATCCGCCCCTCCCACGCGCTCGTCACAGACGGCGTGTACGGGGTCGTACGGCACCCGAGTTATACGGGTGGCGTAGCGCTCGCGGTAGGGTGGTTACTCTGCGTGCTCGATCGACGGGGGTGGGTCGTGGCTGTGTGTGCGGGGTGGGGAGGCGTCGCAGGCGGTGGCGGGGGTAGAGACGGAGATGGAAACGCGCTGGTGACGGGCGCGTTGGGATGTGTGTGGGCGACGGCGTTGGGCATGATGTACGCGCTGGTGAACGAGCGGATAAACAAGGAGGAGGCGATGCTCGAGGAGAACTTTGGGGAGACGTGGCGGGCGTGGGCGAGGAGGGTGCGGTATCGCTTGGTCCCTGGCGTATATTGAACGTCATGACGAAGGCTCTACGAGAAAAACCCGTTGATTCAAGTACGGTATTGTATTGTTGTGAAGAATGCTACACTTGGCTATCGAGCCCCAAAAACGACGCAACACAGTGTCTGAGTGAAAGTGGTGACCGAGGGTCTTAGTCTACCCAAATTCCTAAACATCGTGCAGAACCTCCCAAGTGTGCGGAATGCGTATTTCGTGTTTTGTCCGGGCTTCTATACGTCTCCACTTGGCAAACTTGGGCCAGCCTGAGGTTTTCGCAGCAATCGAGTGCCATCGACCCTTGATTTCCTTTCTTGCTAGCCGTCCTCCAATGTTTATCGCCGCAGTTCGGAACCTTGGCAATTCGTACTTACTTAAACAATGAACGCGATGCTCCAGAGGCTCCGTGACACTCGATGGCGATCGTGAAATTGCTCCTTCTCCTCGTCGTGGTGAACGCTCAACAATACACCACCACGGCACCCAACGTCCGACCCCCCACCGAAGAACTACGCGAACAACGCGGTTCAGAACCCGCGGTACCCTATCTCATCGCAATCACCAGAGTGCGTATCCGAGTCGCCGTCTGACGCGACGAGAACCTCTGCATGCCGACTTTGACCCCTTACCCATCTTCTGGATGTAGAACCTGATGTGGTCCTGGGCCTTCCTCGAAGGCTCGGTCCTCTTCGCACTGAGCGGCTACTGTCCACACGCCCTCGCACGCCTTGTCCTCCACTACTTCCACCCCTCCGTCACCACTCGAGACCCCACCACCCTCACCTTTCTCACCCCCGGCTTCGTCGCCGGCACCCTCCTCACCCTCGCCGGCGCCATCCTCCGCGTATACTGCTTCCACGCCCTCGGCCCGTGCTTCACCTTTGAACTGAGTATCCGCCCCTCCCACGCGCTCGTCACAGACGGCATGTACGGGGTCGTACGGCACCCGAGTTATACGGGGGCCATAGCGCTCGCGGTAGGATGGTTGCTATGTATGCTCGATCGACGGGGGTGGGTCGTGGCCGTCTGTACGGGGTTCATTGGCGGGAGTGAAGGTGGGGATGGGTCTGGGAGTGAAAACGCGACGGTGACGGGCATGTGGGCGTGCGGGTGGGCGACGGCGTTGGCCATGCTGTACGTGCTGACGTTCAAGCGGATGATCAATGAGGACGCGATGCTAGAGAGGAACTTTGGGGAGGAGTGGCGGGCGTGGGCGAAGAGGGTACCTTATCGCTTGGTTCCAGGTGTATATTGACAGTCAAGTAGCTGTAAATCGCTGGTTAGCTGGAATGGCTTTCAGCATCAAAAGCGGACACGATGTTTCAAGGACGACACGTCAGCTTTTGATGACGAACACTCATAAAAAACCGTTGTTTCAAGGGTTATATTGCTGTGAGAAATGCTACACTGTCTATCGAGCCCCAAAATATACATAGCAATAGTGATACGATAGTTCTGGGGGAGGGGTTTCAGAATCGAGGGGGGTATCCACTATGGGTGTGTTCAAGAAAAGAGCGAGACATCGAGAAAGAGAGAGAGAGAGAGAGGAAATTCGCTAACAATACAAATGACCGGAATTGACACACAAGACAACAACTGGGAACCGGAGTAGTGAAACGAAGTTGCGGACAGATTGATTTTCGCTGGCGTTGATCCAATACACGTACGAGATCTAGGAGACTTGAAGACGCGATGACGTTCAGGCTGCGTGGGGAACGTCGGGCGTGTACCGAGGCGGGGCGCTCCTATCGAGCGTAGCCTCGGGGTGGGTGGGCAAAGGGACATTGTCAAAGTCCACAGGCGACCTCGGAAGCGACTCCTTCGACATCGATCCAGGCGACGTGGCCGTGGGCGAGGACGGCTCCTTCACGTCAGCCAACGCACCACCGTAATCTGTCAACGACATGCGCGACGAAAACGACGCAAGCGAATCGCGCTTCTTCTCCGTCTGGTGCGTGATGAAGACAGGCATGGTGGCAGAGCGGCTGTTGTACGACATATCTGGGTTGGTGCTGTTGGGGGGAAAAATATTCGTGAGATCGCGCGCCCAAAAGTGAGATAAGAATTCAATTTGTTGACGTACCCGTTGACAGTCCAAGTTCCGGTGGCGGAGATCGATCCGGTGGAGAGACCAACCCGTTTTGCGACAGACGTATACGCAAGGCGATAATTCCTCCTCGCTTCGTCTGCGAACCCGAAAAAGGCAAAGAAAACGACCGCGCAGATGACGATGAAGAAACGGCTCGTCTCAATGCTGGTGACCTGCAATTGATCCTCGTGCCACAAAACAGAAGGGACTTGTTCGATGAAACCAAAGTTGGCGTGGGCATAGTCCCAGTTCACGTATGCCTGCACGGGACTCGTGCTCAAGTTGATATAGATGGAGTAGCATCCCAGAGGAACTGTAAAGAGCATTTCGATGCCAGCGAGACCCATGAGGCGGAAATACCGGTTGGAACTCAGGTTCCTGTTGGTTGAAAGGAACTCCTTGAACTGAGCCCTTCGAACGGCGAGCTCACGAATGGTCCGGACTGCAAAATGCGATTAGAGAAAACACCGCGACGAGTCCGAACACACATACTGCAGTAATATGCCGATACTAGACCAATGACAACGGGCCAGGCAAAGACGAGCGGGTACGCCGGGGGAGTGTTCCAAGTGAAGGGGTAACAACCGACCTCTTCCAAAATAACGTAACGGTGGGCCTGAACAACAATGTCTGACGAGGATTGAGCAAACAATCCTACTTGAATCTATTCTGTAGCACTCACGGAGAATCATCTGGAGCAAGGGGATTCCGAGACCAATAGCCAGATCAATCATGATATCACGTTGCTTCTGCGCGCGCGTCTTGGTCACGGATTGAACGGAGGCGATTTGGTACAAGCGACGGTTTATGCAGAGGGATGCTGCGGGGATGGCCACCGCGCTTCCAATCATAAACTTGGTGGCTGCACGGCTGCGATGAGCAATGCACAAAGAGTAAGAATGGTGGAACACCTACAGATGTCGCACCAAACCGGTGCCCTGTCGATGACGTCCGAATTCCAAACCACGGAATTGATAAACTGGTTCAGGCATGCCAAGCCCGTCCAAATCATGTACAGGCAAGTGCCCGTGTTCCAGGCTGGGTAGCACGTTAGAGAGCACACAATGTTTCGGGACGATAACGTTACCTTCAAGATGCCATGGAAGGGGAATCATGGACAGTATGAAGCCGATGAAGGCGCATGTGGAGAAAAACCAGTTCGGTACATCGGCGACCATCTCAACACAGTTGTAGATGATAAAATTCGGACGCAAGGGCTGACCAGACTCGAAGCGCTGGCGATTCGATGATAGGTGGGGAGCAAAGGACAGCTATAGGGCCATAGTCTTGGGAGGTTCTATTAAAGGTTGGATGAGAGGACGTACACATTGTAGTCGAATTTGGATGTCCCCTTGTCTCGAGTGGGATGAAAGGTGTCATTCACCCGACTATGCGCTGTTTGCAGTGGTACGTCACCGCGGAAGTCACCCGCATTCCCATTTCGACGCACAAACCGACTCCCAAACCGGGAAGTTCGTTTGTGGCCCGAAATGGCAAAGCGAACGGTGGCGCACCAAATCCGGTATTCCAACGCATGAGAGCACATGAAACAGAGTCCCATGATCTATAAAAATTCGTAAAATACAGGGCAAATGAAACTGACCTATACCAGACCAAGAAAGGGAATGCCTAACGGGTGGAGCACGGGTTCTCACGTCAACCGTAGAGCGGCCGGAAGTGCAAGTGGTTTAGAGGAGATAGTTCATGATCCGCCAGACAAGCGGGTCAAGTGGCAGCATCAAACGATAGAAATAGTCGACGAGCGGAGGAAAATGCAAGGGTCGCAAAAACCACCATGCTCAAAGAAGGGATCGTACCTTGGTAAAACCGTAAAAGCTCCACCACCAAAGGATCCAGGCAACAAGCT
Organism: Boletus sensibilis; assembly: GCA_038092655.1. Lineage (NCBI taxonomy): Eukaryota > Fungi > Basidiomycota > Agaricomycetes > Boletales > Boletaceae > Boletus > Boletus sensibilis. The sequence goes on along the minus strand of JBBPQU010000003.1, from coordinate 5,366 downwards.
CATGGCGCCATTATAGAATACAAGGCGTCACCATCCCATCGAACGTCGGGGAATCGCACAAAGGGTGTGAGCGCGCTGGAGGGCGAGGATAAACTTCAAATCACCGTGGAAGCCAGGGCCTCTCGCGACTGCTGAAGGCATAATGGTTATCCAGATGATGGGGGTTCAGAATCAAGCAACATCCCGCCAGATGTATGTCTTATGAGGCCAGACGTGAGACGTTGGAGACAATAGAGATCTTCCTGAAAGGAGGAGACAATAGGCGCGGGAGTTGCTGTGCTACCGTCAAGCTACCATGGGACGGTTGCAAGGCGGTTGCTAATCTTGTCAACTGACCACCACGTCAGCAAACGACCTTGATCGATTGATCAACCAGAGTAATACATTCACAATTTCACATCAAGAATTTTCATCACCCCCACGTATGCTACAAATGAGTGGCGTATCCTTTTAATCTACACGAAAGCTGAAGGCGTGCTAGGGCTACAAAGAATAGAAGAGCTAAAAGAGCGAAGCGGATTCAAACGTACACATTCTCACTGACACCTAGTCTCGTTCTAGGAAGTACCTGAACACTTCCTAGAACGCAAGTCCGAGCTTTTGAAAACGCGCCAAAAAAGGCGGGTGGTCCGAGACTAACAGACATGAGAAAAAAAATAAGGAGAGGGTCGGGGGAAATCATATTGTGTTTCTTTGCCCACTGTCACATAGATCGCCTGGCGCTTCTCCAACCCGCACCCCGGAGGTTTCGTATAAGAGTCAGCGGTACACGATCTAACGTGCACGGCGGGTTTGGCCCGAGGAAAGGGCACATCCACGTCGAACCGACTCTCTTGCTTGGGGATGTATCCCACACTAAAGGAACGACGGAGAAGGCGAGCGGGGATCGACGTCGGCGTTCGAGGCCACGCGTCAGGAAGCGCGAGCTGACTGGGATCGAAATTGGACTCGAGTGAGTTGTGAGACGATGCGATGGCTGAAGCGCGAGATGGTGACTCGAGGGGGATCATAGCTGGGACAATGGCAGAGATCACAACATCCTCTGGTGCGTCCTCGACGGGAGAAGGAGGACGTGATGAGGCAGGTGTTGACGGGAGAGACTTGTCCATCGAGTAATCGTATTGAGTGAGCGTGCTGGCGGACTGAATAACCAGTGACAGATCTACCACCGTGATAGGGAGGGTTGGCACAGAGGGGCTAGCAAACATGTCAGCTATGGTAGGCCCCGATCGACAATGTTTCCGCATACCCCGTCAACGATTGCTCTGAAGAGCCTTGTCCGTGCATTACAGATGGATTCGGTCTTTTCAGTAATCGCAGAAACGAGCGGATCTGCTTCCATCCTTCGCGCACAACTTCCATCCGGCAGGCAAACAACCCAAAGAACATGACCGACTGAACCACAGTCACGGACCATTCGATCTTGAGCACAGTCCGAATGTTCTTGGTGATCGCATCAGGGCCCAGTATAAGAACCTCACTCAGATGTCTCGACATATTCCCTATGGGGGCCAGCCCTGGAAATAATACACCCCACATCACAACGGCGACCAAGACAGCAGAGAGAACCGCTTCCAGGAGCGCCATCCCGACGAGCCGGAGATACAAGTTGCGTGTAAGAGAGGACATTGAGCCCCTCTTCCCATAAAACTGGACGCCATGGACAAGGAAATGACGCCAAGCAATCCCTGCGATGGTATATAAGTGCAAGTCTCGAACTTGAGACAGAGGACAGGACGCACCAGCGCAAACGATTGTCGCAACTGTCAGCAAAAAGGGGGGGATCATGACAAGAAAGATGGTAGCAACGGTAGGATATGTAGCAGGTCGACAACCGAAACCATAAAATAGATCGAATCGACGAGGTTGAACGACCAGGTCTACCAATTATGCTGTGTGTTTGAGTAGAGCATACGAAACGTTCAGAACAAACGTACGCAGAGCAATATACACGACTGGTAGCCCAAAGCACATTAAACACTCGAATATAACACGTCGTCGTTTCGCTTGAGGTGTAGAGGTTTTACAAAAAGAAGCCAGACGTTCAAGATGAACACAGATGGAGAGGCATGCCGCAGGCAGCGCAATACGCGAACCGGTAATAAAACTCGTTGCTTCGGAGAGTCCCCAAGTCAGAACAAGGGGTGGGCGGTAAAAGTTGACTTACAAATGTCACACCACACCGATGTTACGATGTCAGCATTTTCAGCCCAGACCAAGGCATCGACCGCGTATGTTAAATTCGTAACCGAAAGCCATATTCCAATGGCCATAGCAGCGATGTTGCGAGCGTGGAGATACCAGATCAGGGGCACAAGGGTCAACGCAGCGGATATGAAAGACAGGGCCGGAATTTCTGGATACATCGCGACAATACAATAAGGACCAAGAAAGAAGGAAGGGGGTATCGAAAGGTGGCAGCTCCCTCGTACCGGGGGATCATATTTAAATCCCCACCCCCCGCGCAGTGAGGTTCAACGCGGCGCCGAAATACAAAGATACCGCCACAACATTGATTGCGCGACAGCCCCTTCCGGTCTGACAAACTCACTTCCACGGAAAATACAAGAGCGAACGTCATCATGCCCCGAAAGCCCCGACAATGCTTCCGAAGGACAGGAGTAAGTCCGAGAATGGCAGGTATGAAAGTAATCACCTGATATGGTAGGTACCAACTATCCCATGAATTCCCAAGATCTCCGGACTGGAAGCCTGATTGTCGGCAAAATGGATACTGATACACTCTTGAACGAACATGATAACAGCCCTGCAAAAATACAGTGAAAGGGTGGATAGGAAAGTCCGAGAGCGTGTATGTTGCGAATACGTTGTCATGAAGACATGGTGTGGGGATCTGCAGCTGGGAAACTAGGACAATGATGCATGTGTGCGGGGAGTATATATTTGTCCTGCAAGAAGATATCCGACTATACGGCGGAGCGGGAGCGTCGCAAGGTCGCCGATACGTAAAGCAAGACCAAGGCCTGGGATGTGGAGGTAACGAGAAGACTGGACGGAACATTTGGGCTGGAATGTGGCAACCTCAGGTATAGTCTCAAGTTTTATTGAAGTGCGGGAACGACCCATCTTCGGCGAAGATCGAGGGGACCTGGAAACGTTACCGCGACAACGCACCACGACCCACGTAGGGAGGATCGGGGATAGCTGTTCGATCAGTGCCAAGACAAACGTGGAGATTTGGGCCATGATTCGGTAGAGAGCGGGCCTGTCGGCACGAATCTCCATTCGTTCTAAAAGGGCCTCAACGTTCTGTTCTAGTTTCATCAACCTTCCCTCTACAAAAGCTTTTGAAACCTCTGCCTTCTTCTCCTGCCTACGCGCTGCTATTTCCATCATCTCGATTGCGTCCTCCACGTGGTCGTACATATCCGAGTTGAAAGATTTGGACTGTTTCCGTGAAGCCTTGAGTTCGGCTTCCAGTTGTGCGACCCGGTCTATCAGAGCCTCCATTTTCTGATTATCCGATGGAGGGTAGTGTATGATAGTGTGCAAGTCCGTGGTCCGTTCCCGAAGACGTTGAATGGCATGCTTCCATGGACGCATTCCGGTTGCTAGTACGAAAAGGGATAAACTGAACCACGACACAGTCGACGGGCCGGAAAAGGAGACCACGACCGTACGGAGGAGTGTAGCGCCAAGGAAAGGGGACAGGACGGATAAGGTGAGATAAAAGATCTCGAGTGTGTGCAGTTCGGACAAAGCAGCACGATGATACTTGTCCGCGGTGGAAATATAATCTTGTGGTAGAGTATGAAGTGCGCGGCGTGGTCTTGATGCCAGGTAAAGACTCCAAGGGACTGAAATATTATCATTTTCCACAGAGGACAAAAGACGATGACGACAAGGGGGACCCACCTTCGATGATTTGGTGGAGGTAAAAGACGAGGAGAAGAATAAGGAGGATATTTTTGACGTAATCACTCCCCGTCAGCCAGTTTGCGATTGGGGAGACCAGGGCAAGGACCACTGAGAGGTCGAATTCATACCAGGCACGTTCATTGACGGCATCGGGTAAGTCTGTTTCAGCCGGCACCTTTAGTTCTCCCGTAAACTGAGCTGTGGGCGTTGTGGGTGGTGGTGGGAGGGTCGATCCGGATGCAACAGGGCTATCTGATTCTTCAGCGGCAGAGTCGACCTCGGAAGCATACTGTTCGGAAGGGGAGGAGCGACCATCTCTGGTGTTTGAGATGGGTTGCTCGACAGTATGGCATGCACTGTCGCTGAAGTACTCGGTATCGCTTATAGAAGGAGATTTGAGGTCGCCAAGTCGCCTCCGCCGCATGATTGAGCCGTTCATTCGTTCGTGTGGAACAATCGTCTAAAGAGGCGGTGACCGTAGAAAATCAGGGGAGGATCTAAATTCTAATAGTATTTCTAGTCGGAGTTTGAAGAGTAATGCATGTGTTTAGCTTGAACATTTGCCAATGCCGGTTTTCAATTTGAGACGGTGACAGGATTTGTCTAGAACGTGTGTCTTTTGCATACTGTACACATCGCTACAGGCGTTCTCGAGGCTTGCTTGAAGTTGCCGGCGAACTTGCAAACATTGTGGCTTCGGAGCCAGACATTGGATGTGTCTCCGAATCGTTATAGCCAATCATCGTGGGAACGCCATCCGCCAGTGGCTTTGTGGCTTTCCAGGGACTAGCCCGTGGCACTTCAAACACTGCTTGACATGCCCGAGCACGATTTCGTATCGTTCGACCACTGGGAATGGATGTATTCAACACCGCTTGCATTGTGCATTGGATATAACGCGGTCACGGCATGTTCTGTGGCTGTGCAATCGCGGCGACTCGCGTTTAATGAGATGACGGAACGGACAAAGGATCGATTGGCAACTTCCGTCCTTTGTGTGTGATCAATAATAAAGTCATGACCAAACCTGACAAGTCTCCCTGAGGTCTGTTATTCTCTTTCCTCCCCGCCATGGATCCCGTGAATGTCAATCCTACTTATCCTCTTTTCCCCGTGGTTTCCTTCATCAGTTTTTTCCTCGTCCTCATCCCTCTCCCATGGCATGTTCAAGCATGGAACGTTGGTACTTGCGCGTACATCATCTGGGCATCAGTCGCTTGCCTCTTGGAATTTATTAACTCAGTCGTTTGGAGGAACAACACTTTGAACCCGGCTCCCGTGTGGTGTGACATCTGTATGTCTATTCAATTATCCATTAAGCATTTTCTCATCTCGTCTCAGCTTCAAAGATTCTTCTTGGTGCCGGTGTGGGTATTCCTGCGGCCGGGCTTTGCATCAGCAGACGGCTGTACATTATTTCTGCCATCAAGTCAACTGTCGTGACCCGCCAGGATGTACGTCCTATTAGTATACGTTATTGCAGATAA
>JBBPQU010000002.1:0-102758 GCA_038092655.1 Boletus sensibilis | reverse complement strand
GAATGGCGGCCCATTACTGGCATCATACCCCCACTCAATGGCGAAGACTGGAATGCCGAGTTCGAAAAGTACAAGGCAACCCCAGAATTCAAGCTGTCAGTGTATTCCTCGAGCAGCAGCTTTGTCTAGAGTCGGCTGAATCATTCTGAAGGATGAACCATTCGATGTCATTGGACGAATTCAAGAATATTTTTTACATGGAATGGGGCCATCGTGTCTTGGGTCGCATCATTGGCGTTGCATTCGTACTTCCGCTGTCCTATTTTGCAGTCAGGAAGAAGCTTGCCACTTCAATGCCCGCTAAGCTAACTTGTATGGCACTATTGCTCGGTTTCCAAGGGGTTCTCGGATGGTACATGGTTAAATCTGGCCTTGAGGACTCAATCATGGAAACTCCTGGCGCAGTACCCCGTGTCTCCCAATACCGCCTGGCAGCACACCTCGGCACTGCTGTCCTACTTTATGCCGGAATGCTCGGAACAGGTCTAGCAGCCATCAAGGATTGGAAGTATGCACACAGTGGCCTCTGGAGCGGATCAAAAACCATGTCATGGCAGGAGGTACTCTCCAACCCTGTTGTCAAGCGGTTCACTCGAAACTCTCGTGCTTTGACAGCGCTTGTATTCCTGACAGCATTGTCTGGTAGGTGGTGGCCAGGGTAGTACTTGTACCAGCTCTCACATGAATACGAAAGGTGCTTTCGTAGCGGGTCTGGATGCTGGACTACAATATAATGAGTTCCCATTAATGGGAGGTCGTATTGTACCCCCCCTGGACGAACTCTTCTCTGTTGCGTATGCCAAGAATGCAGATGGATCTGATGTCTGGTGGAGGAATATCTTTGAAAATCCAACCACTGTTCAATTTGACCATCGCATCCTTGTAAGTTTCCCGATTCCCAACTCATCCCCCATTTCGATCCTGACCTCCGTTTCAGGCAATCACGACGTACTTTAGCACATGTCTCCTCTTCGCTCAGAGTCGTCGGAATGCCATTCGCTCGCTGTTACCTCCACTCGCTCGGGTCTCGGTGACGGCTGCCTTCGCGATGGCAAACGTCCAAGTTCTGCTGGGGCTGGCTACCTTGCTATACCTCGTACCCGTTCCCGTCGCGGCTGCACATCAGGCGGGTAGTGTGGCGTTGTTAAGCACGATGGTGCACTTACTCGTTGCGCTTCGCCGGCCTGGCTTGGCAGCTCAACTTTGGCGGAGCGCTGGGACAGAAGCTAAGAAACTCAGTCATAGAGTCTAAAGATCGATGTCTTTTAGATTTGTCAGGTAGACACACCACCCACACCCAGTTATCTTGATAGTATTTTTTCCACTAACGTGCGCGTACAACCTATGGTTATTGCCTCTCGACTGAAAGCGCGGTAGTACGCAGTACATTGACACTTTCAACCTGACATCTGTACATCTTCAGCAGGTGCTGCAGGGGGCACTGGGACCGTTCCGTCCGCTGGAGCTTTCACATCCATACATTCCAAGTAAAGCCGCACTGCTTCCCCATCGACGATACGGAATTTACCTTGAGGAGAAGTAGGCTTTTCATGGGGACCAGCTAGACCAATGATGCCAATTGAAGTGTTCTTGATGTTGAGCTCTTTATCCTGTTGGAGCGTCTCACGGAGCGCGTGCAGGCCATGCTTGATCAGCTCTTCCAGAGTACCTTGCGAAGGGTAAGTAAACCATAGCGCCAGGTGGTCGAGGAGACGAACAATCAGTAAAGCTCTCATAGTGTTTCTCCAGATACGTCTTGGCACTTTGACTACGTGCACCGATCGACATAGCAAAGTACTCGTACGAGTTTCCTGAAGGTGAAAATTCAAACAGGTGGGGTCCAGTTTGATCTTGTCCGATGACAAGGAAGCCAACACCGTAGGGCCGACGTCCGTATTCTTGGGTGTTTACCTGTGCCTCTAGCCATGCAAGAGATGACGTTAATATTCAAAGTGACACCATGCGAACTCACTGTCGGCGATGGCAGACACCAGTCGGTTTACGGGCATCGGGCGATTGAAGACCATGCGCTCATTAAGAGCTTGTTGCCGCATGAAATTACTAGAGTGTTGTTGTGAATCCAGCACACAAGTTGTACAAAGGATGAGTTTGCCCTACCTCAGAACGCGCGCGTCCGACGTCAGTCCTGCGATTGCAATACCGACGTGGTCATCTATTCGGAACATTTTTTGTTGGTACGAAGCCAGTTCTCCCGTAGAACGCTGTCGGGAATCATCAATGCGCGTGTTCGCAATACAGTACGAGTATGCACACCTTCAACGCCAACAGTATGGCATGTGTCTTTGATCGCAAGCCGACAGCTGCAGATCCTTGCTTCACGGCTTCGAGTGCATACTCGACTTGATGGAGACGACCTTGCGGCGAGAAAACAGTGTTATCGGAGTCGTATGTGTTTCTGAACTGCGTAAGTGGTAAGTATGCCGCGAAACGAGAAAATCGGATTGTGAACGGACCATAATGGCGGGCGTATTGACGAGGCTCACAGGTGACGCGTCCCCATCGGTATCCGAATTGCACACATCACGTGAGATCATCACCCAGTCGCAATGGAGACAAGCCAGGGATAATTAACAAAAACATACAGCGGAGGACAGGGATTATAATAATCTATTCGTTTCATCGCGTGCCCTTCTTTTCAGCTCGCCACTCCTTGAATATACCATCCAGACTTTTGTATATCAAATGCGACGGCAAGCATCTGATTATTTCGCCGATCCTCTCTTCTGCTTCTGCCTTGCCCTTCTCACCACTTGCCTTTTGTGCATACTCGATGGTCATATAGAACATCGCGAGCACAGCGAGGGAGACGTGTGTTTGCTGTGTTCCGTGTGCTGATGACTGGGAGAACGCGGCCAGAAGAGGACCCGAGATACTTGGCGCAGATATGGCAGGTGCAGTTTGAGAAAAAGGCGTTGCGCGTTCTCCGCGGACAAGCCTCAATAATATCTCCAAGAGATTGTCGACTTCGGTCATATGCGTCTTGAGGAAGCGTTGACGCTCAGTCTGGACTCCCACTGGCGAGTTGACCGCCCAACCCTCAAGAACAGTCCAGATTGTAGGAGCCTGTGGAAGGGTTGGAAAAAGGTGAAAATCAACGGGGAGGACACAAACCGGATCAGGGTCCGCAACCTCGATCTTCTTCTCCCAACCGTCCGCAGCTTCGCCGGCAACCCAAAACATGCGTCCAAACATGCTTTTCAACCACTCTTGCACATCCCCGGACTTCACCCACTTGGGCTCCGACAAAGGTCGGTCTGTGTCGAGATGAACGATGAGGTGTACTTTGGATGGAAGCGAGACTTTCGAAAACGAAGGTATTGTCTCGTCAGCACCGCAAGGCTCCAAAATGGTTGGCAGGGGCAAGTATGATTTAGTGGCCTCCGAAAGCCCTTCGACCTGGACGTTGTTAGTACCTCTATGGACCAAATGTAGGGACCATACATACCAGCACACCTTTCATACTCTCCTCATCATCCTTGTCGAGAGACATATACACCTCAATCCGACCTTCAGCTCTATACACGCGGAGATATTCGACAACTTCGGCATCCACAACCAATCGTCTACTGCCCGCAGCATACGATATCGAGATGCGATTTGCAGAAGGAGCCTTCCCTTTTTTAGGTGACGTAGTCACCGGTTGATGCGATGACTCGCCGTAAGTGGAGCCTGACGATGTTGACAGTAGTGTGTTTGATGTTGGGGAAGCGGGTGGCTCCGGGAGGTGTTCTTGATCATTGTCATGAAGAAGATCATGAACAACTTTCTCGTCGGGTTGGACATGGTGCAAAGTTGACTCGTCGACGTGTGCCAGTATTTCTTCCTCCTGCGAGAATAGCCCATTATCTGGGCTGTCGTCTACAATGGTAGAGGCATACGAAGGGTGAGATTGCAACGACTTTGGAGCAGTAACGGTCCTTGCTACGTCGGTCACAAATTCAGCTATGGGAGCCTGTGCGTCAAGGAGCCGTGCATGGTCAGCAGACTGTTTGTCCAGTTGAGGCATGTCAGATTGCGCGACGGTAGCGGGAGGGGGTGCAGAAGCACGACTAGACGAAACATCAAATGATGAACTCAAAGACGAAGAAGATTGAGAAGCGAGACGGGACGGTTCAATGAGAGAAGGTCCACTAAGCACTGACTCGTTCCCGTTCTCAGTGCTGAGCTCACTGTGTAGAGGCTTTATGACCTCCGGAGCAGCGAGCTCTGCGGCCTCTTCAAGTGTGGAGACAACGTCCACGTTAGGCTGTCTCTGTGATGGACCAGATGTGCAATTTTTGGAAAGCGTGTTGGGCGGGACTGATGCAGGGTCATTGCCTGCTGCCATGCGGTTACGGTCCACCGTATCATGAATCGCAGTAGCAGCACGATCATCGCCAGAAGAACCAGTTCCATGTCCATCAACAAGGGTGCCTTCAGGAGCAAGAGTTAGCCGCGTGAAGCTCCGATGGTCAGATGGACACCCTCCATCCAGATTCGGAAGCATCCATCATAGCGATATTCGAGATCGGTCGGAAACTCACCATTGATAATATCACCTCCAAGCCCAGGTATAATCGACTCACTGACTGCGACGTGAGGGTCTTCGACACGACTCACACGGAGTTGGTTGTCATCCTCGTCACCGGCGTGCTCCCCATGGGCGCCGACCTCAACGTCAGCAGCATCTCCATCGTCCTCGGCGATAGCAGCCATGAGCCAGTCACCTTCACTAGCAGTCTCGGCTACACTCGGTGCAGCGCTACTTCGACCCATTCCATCCATATCAACACTAGCGGTATCGCTCATCTGGCTTCCGCGAGGCGGGGGCGGCCGCCCTCGGCTCTCTTCTGCATCACCATCATCATCCTCAAGCTTCTTGCGCTTGCCTTTGCGCGAATCCATGGGCGAGGTCCCATAAGCGTAAGAAGAATTGTGCGGAATTGGATGCGAATCATCCGGTGAGACGGGTGTGTGGAAATAAATGCGGATGCGGGACGGTGGGGGAGAGCTGAGAGAAGATTGCTCCCCAACGGGTGGTTCAGCCTTGACATCAGCTGCCGCTGACGCATCTGGAACAGTATGCTCGCTCCTATGTGCGGCGTCAGCCCGCTCCCTGCTGGAGAGATCACTTGTCTGTATCGATTCTTCCTTGACAATAGCATGTGAAGAGTCAATGAGAGATGTAACCCCCTCTTTGCCCTCTAGCTTGACCACAGAAGGAAGTACGCCCCACGTCCATCCGAGTTCGGGCATCTCGAGCCCCACAATCTTAAAATCTGTAAGAGTGCGGCGATTCTCGTCCTTCTTACCACTGCTCGCAAAATTTCCAGACAATGTATCGCGGTTGCCCGATTGAGTACTTGAACCATCCTGTCGCCCAGCGCGACCCGCAGAATGGCCCTGTCCCCTCCCACGGAAGCCAGTGTTGCCCATATTTCCCTGATGGTGTTGTTGATGTCCCGCATTAAACGACCCACCTCTGCGGTTATGGAAATCCTGTTTGTTGCCAAAACCACCTCGTGAGCCATGACCTCGCAAAGAACTTTGCTGACCGCCACGGCCGCCACCACCATTCATAAACGTGCTGCCACCTCGGCCGCCACGCTGACCACTCAGCCCACCTCGGTTGCCACCCATGGATCCTCTTCCCCGACCTGTGCTCATAGAACCACCACGACCGCCTATACCTCCGCGGTTGTTTCCGCCAAGAGGTACTTGGTTAGCACCTTGTTGACTCTGGTTTTGGGCGTACATAGGGTTTTGGGGAGTAGGTGGAGGCTGAAACGGTGGCTGAGGAGGTGGACCCTGCTGACGTTGCTGTCCATGGTGATGATTTGCACTGGGACCATCGAACCTTTGTCGTTTTGCGGGGGGAAGATGCTGAGGGGGAGTGTGATGTATTCCGTGATTATGTCGGGGTTGTTGCGGCTGCTGCGGTTGTTGTTGAGGGAAATATGACTGAGGGGGAGCAATCGTTTGAGGTGCTTGTGGGTACGTCGGCTGGGATATGATAGGTTGGGGAGGTTGCGGCACATATGCCTGAAACCCGACGGAGGCTTGGTAAGGATTATACTGGGGCTGCGGTTGGGGCTGCGGTGGGGGTGGGGGTGGAGCCATGGGTTGTACTGGCTGGTAATGCTGCGGCTGTTGTTGCGGCTGTTGCTGTTGCCTTTGTTGCCAATGCATGTTCTGACCGCCATAACCGTAGTTCGCGTACAATGCACTTTGTTCTGGGGGTAGCCTCTGGGGTTGCGGTGTGCTCCATTGTGGGTTATAAGCGACGGCCGCGGTTGCAGTTGACGGCTGCTGTACTTGGTGCTGGGCAGCAGCTGCAGTCCAGTACGCAGAGTAGTCCGGAGGTGGTCCTGCTGGAGGAGGGCCGGGAGGAAGAGGAGGTTGGGGCGGATTAAAAGTCGGTTGGGGAACAAATGGGTTCTTGTTCATGGCAGCGACGAATAACGATCTTGTGATCGTGTATGTTTTCAACGTCGCCGTCGACGCTCAACGATACTTTGTCGTCGTTTGAAACAGCGAGCTCGAGTGCTCCACGCTCAACCCGGGCTATTTGGAAAACATGTCCGACGCTTAGTCATCAACATGTAATGATCTCCTCTGGGAGTGCGAGGAAATATAAATCGTTATTATAAAGATAAGACGACTATAGTACAACAGGACACCCGCAGATATTCATTCCTGGACCAGGGACATCACTTTTCTCACCCCGCCATAGCGGTGGTACGATCGGGATCAGGAGGTGGAGGATGAAGTTTTGCCAGCTTGTGACTGCGTTCCTCCTAGATATCTCGTGGGTCGACAGATAAAACGGACCGAAAATGCCCACCTCACGGACCTGTTTGGCCTTGAAGAGCTCGTCTGCACGAACTCTCAGAGTATCGGCGTTGTGCCTTAACCTCTGAGCGTGCTGTTTTTGAATCTAAAAGAGAGCGTCGCAATTCATTCACGGGGAAAGACCAAATACTCCGAAACTCGCCTGAACATCACTCTGTGCGGAGTGTAGATTCGTCACAGCCTGGTCGTGGTTATGCGTAGCTTTCTGGAGCGATTTGATCGTATTGTGTTCCTTGTCCTCCATCTTTTGTAGATGTTTATCTGCTTTACTAGCAGCCTTGGCGAGAGTTAACGGAGCTTTGGCACGATCTAAATCGGCTCACCTTTGAAGCCTTCGCTTCCGACTGTTCGGTGCGCTTGAGCTCCTTCAAAGCATGCACATAGTCCTTCTCGTCAGCTTGGGCCTCCTTTGCTATGGCCTTTTCCATCTTTTTGACAGCCTTTGGATCTGCAGGGAGCTCAGCACTCATCGTAGAAGAGGGTTGTTCTGTAAGATCAAGTTTGCAGCATCACCCGTCTTTATTCGTTAAAAAGGGGCTTGTGGAGCGGACCGTATTATGATGTAGCTGGATTGCATTTGTCATTGCCGCCTACTGCCAGGAATGATTCCGAGACATACCCCATGGTTGTCCTATTGGACTCGATGGCGATCGCCCTCGGTCGAAGCGTGTGTACAATGAAACGTAAGAACTTGAAGGATCAGGAAACAGCTCCACTCCACGCTCCCGCGACCACCTGGCAACGCGCCGTCAAGCCAACTCCTCTCCTCAGGTATGGCCGGTCAAGATAGGCCCCGCGCGAAGAACTACAGCAGGCAGGACAGCCAGAGTTCAGACATCTCTCAAAAGCAGTCTGCGAGGCCGACCGTCCACTACCCCGAGGAGCTTGATCATGCACACTCAGCGCAATATTTCAATACTACTCCAAAACTCGAGTCTCGCGCTCCTTCGTTCGCAGGCACGGACGACGACGACGGCGATGACGATGAATTTGATTGGAGTGGCGACGAGGACCTGGTCGACGAAGAAGCCAAGTTCGGGGAGCAAATGGGGGTGAATCTCAGGGCGAGACGCTGGACGATTTGGCGGTTCGTGCGTTTCTCGTGTGCGCATAAATTTCACTGAGGGCATCACGCTTGCAGCGTATTCACCCTCTTGTTCTCCTCCTTGATTGGCTCGACCTTCCTCGCTGGCATCCTGGTGACTCCTGCCCTGCTCGTCCACTTCTTTTGGTATAAACCACACCCCACCAGTTACCGACACTATGTGGACCAAAACATCGAAGCGTGGTTTTTTTGGGCGGCAGCCAATGTCGTCATATCCTGGGGCCTTGCAATGATCGTAGACATCGTACCCGCAATAACACGCATTCTGATATCCATTTCATGGGGTCATGTTTCCGAGGAGGTCAAGTCCCACATCGAATTGTACAATTCTGTCAAAGATACCTTCAAGCCTGTGTTGTACGCCGCTAGCGCCTGGCTCAGCTGGATCATTCTGTTCCAAAACATATTCAAGCTGTATAACAGTGGTGCTAATGGAACCAGTTTTGCTCCATACACTAATCGTGTGAGTGTCCTGGCAAACTTTCTTGGGTACGAGGAGCTAAATGATATCCGCAGGTTGCTCAAGCTATTGAATTTCTGTTCTTTTTTGCACTTGTGATATGCTCTCAAAGGATCTTGTCTCATGCTATCGGTATGGAAGAGTTCCCCCACACTTCCAAGTTAAGCTCATCTTACTCGGCAGCTTTCGCATTTCATCGAACTGCTTATAAGGAGCGCCTTGAGGAAGTCAAGTGCGGTCTGCGCGTCGTCGAAAAGCTCCGCGAGTATAAACCTCGGACTCGGCATCACAATAACCGGTCTAGCGGTGGACATGGCGTGTTCAACCTTGGCTTCGTCTACCCCTTTGGCGAAAAAGGCTCCAATCACCGTCAACGCGGTGACAGTGTTTCCCAAGGTTACGATGGTGGTAATGATGCCGATGCCGAGGACAACAAAGGCAAAGGGAAGCAGAGGCCAACCGGCTCGAGGGCATCTATCCAGCCTCATGACATTGCTTCAGACTCACCTGAACCGGAAGATTCAAGGACACCTGCGACCCATCCAGTTTTCAGTCCATCTCATGAAAAGCAGGATGTACTCCACGAATACCCACCCTCACGCAAGCAAGAAGAGTACAATCCAGCCATTCAAGCTGCGCGAGTGATCAAGTCGGCGGTATTACATGATGCTCGTAATATCACGGGCAATGACGACGATCTAAGCGGGTTGAGGTTCAGTGTCAGCTCGGCCCATGAAGCCAAGGTATAATGGGATTCCATTCATGTAAAGGTATGACAACTGATCTTGCCTCATAGCGTCTAGCCCGTGCTATTTACAAGACGTTCCGTGACCGCCGCAGGACCTATCTGTTATCAGCAGACTTCGAGCCCGCGTTTGCTACTCCAGGAGAAGCTCAAGAAGCTTTTCGTGTTTTCGATAAAGACAACAACGGTGACATTTCACGATCTGAGATCAAGGCTACCATCCTACGCATTTACAAGGAACGGCGATTCTTGTCGCGGAGTATGCGTGACGTTGGGGTAGCTCTCAGAACTCTTGATCAAATATTGTTGTTGTTCGCCTTTGTCATATTGTTTTTCATCTCTATGAGCCTGTTTGGTGTCAACATCGATCAATCGTTGACCAGCGTGTATTCGTTGGGGATTGCGGCGAGTTTTGTCTTCAAAAACGCAGCCAGCAACATGTTCGATGCCGTAGTGTTTCTGTTTGTGACGCAGTGGGTTCATCCATCTAACTTGATTCTGCCCTTGTTGACATCGTTTCAGCCCATTCGATACGGGTGATCGGTGTTTCGTTGACAGTGAGATGTTGCCAATAAAAATCTACGATGTCGGGCTAACTAACGTCCCTATAGCCGAGAACTTGATCGTGAAGAAGATGGGGTTGTTTGCAGTATGCTACTAGACTCCCATTGTTCTTCCTTTGTGTTCTCATCCCACCATTCAGACAGTGTTCGTTCGATCAGATGGCACCGAGACATACTTCTTCAACAGCCAACTCTTTACGAAATTTATGTGAGTCTCTGCTCATAGATTTGGCGTCTCGCTGATAGAAGTCTTTGTAGAACGAATGTTCGCCGGAGTGATGCATGTGACTATTTTGTCTATCACGATGCTCGACTGACTATTACTTCAGAAAATGGTTGAGTCACTCACGATGCAAGTCGCTTGGCGTACACCTTTGGAGAAGCTGGACGCGCTCGAGGCCCGTTTAAACGAATGGCTTGCAACGGAAGAGAATCGATGGTTTCAGCCAACAACATCGATCATTTTGCAAAACATTTCATTTCAGCGCCATCTAGAGATCACTATTGGTATCCCTCACAACTCGTACGTATGCTGAATAGAGTGTCGACTCTATCTGAAAAAAAGATTATCTTTCAGGACGTGGCAGTAAGTATTGGAATCTGGTTTCCTCTCTACACGGATCTACTTGCATCTGACACGCATCGTAACGCAGAGATTGGGGGCTGAGGAATGCACGAAGAACTGCATTCCATGCGGCTGTTCAGTATTACTGCCGACAACTTGGTATCACCGCATACGAATCCCCCATGTCGCTTGTCTACCTCGACTCGGATACTCAGCAGTATACACCTGCCATATCTGAAACAGAACGCAGCTCCCAAGACCACTTGAACGGAATAGAAGGATCTACAAAGAGCTTCTTGGGCTTTACACCACTAGATCAACGAGGCTCACAGTTCCTGCGGGCAAGAAAGAGCAAGAGTCGGAAGGCAGTTTTGCGTGGGATTGGTGCGGACGGCGGTGCCCTCATGGTGTAGGCAAGTTTCTTGGAGTACGACAAGGAGGTAGCAAGCGTGGTAGTCTCGTTATATGACGACGAAGAACACGTTGTATGTGTGAGGCTTTTTGCCGCAGAATGGACGGACAAGCGGCCTACTTGCATGCACGTGTTGTGATTACGGAATGGATTATGGAACGTTCAACTTGAAGTATAAATACCGGCTGGCTGAGTGCTATGGTCGGTTCAGTTTCGGTTGCGGTGACCTCCAAGGCAATGAGCGTTGCAGATCTTCACGACCTCGAACTCATCTGGTGAGAAGTGTCTTGACACCGTATGTCTATCCGCCTTATTTCTTCCTTTCAGGCCATCCCGGCGCCCAACAGACGTCATTGCGACCGGTACATTCGACCAGGTCAGCATCCCTTCCATCTTTTTTTTAATTCCCCTCACCCCAGCTCCGTAGTGGTCATCTTCCATTCGTTTGGTTAAAGGCGACACTGGGTTTCTCGGTACTGTGAAGGTTCCATGGGGGCAAAAGGTCGCGTACAAGTTCATCGTCGACGGCCTCTGGCAATGTCGCGACGATCGGCCTCAGGAGGATGACGGGTATGGAAACATTAACAATGTCCTTCGAACACCCGAAAAGCCTCAGGCTGAGTTCCCTGCGGTATACGACCCACCCGGGCGTTTGTCCATCCCTCTTGAGGACGCACAGAGTCAAGGATATGGCGACGTCGAGACTATGGTGACGGCCGTGGAATTTCTTCCTCCGGCTGAACCCGCTGTGGTCAGGGGATCGTTTCCATTTCCAATCCCGCAGATCACCGTGGATGGTCTTCGTCTGGCACCGTCTTCTGCTGGCACCCCTGTGAGCGTGTCCAAATTGGTATGAGCGTCGGTTCTACTGTCATAGCCGAATATTTACCTGTTTCGCGACGTAGGACACGGCAGCAGCTACAGAGGGAAATGTTTCTCCTGCTTCGGAGACACCTGCAGGAGCCCCGTTCAAGCAGGCACCCTCTTCATCTGGTGTCTCCATACTCCCTCTCAACGATAACGGTTCTGTTTCGCTCCCACCAGTCAATGGAATTGGAGAGGCACATGACGCGTACAGCTTTGCGACTCATGCGCCAATTCAATTTACGAAAGGAGAGCCCACCTCCCCTTCGGTGCCTGAGACTGCGGAGGAGGCTGTACTTGCACCATTAGAGCCCGCAGTGCCTCAACCCAATCATTCCCCGCAGGCCGCGCAAGACGCCCCTGCACCCACCGATCGCGTTGACGTCCCTCCCGCTCCGACACCCGCCGCAATCTTACAACCCACCGCAAAACAACCTGGAGTGGACTTCGAAACTGCGGCACAGGGTCACCGCCGGCAGGCTACGGCACCTGCTTCTATTGACCGAGCCTCTACTCCCTCTACTCCCGGCTCCAGCACCTTGGTTCATAAGAAGCGGCGGTCCCTGTTCGCGAGGATCAAACATATATTTGACAAGGACAAGGATAAACGGGAGAAAAAAGAGAAGAACAAGCACTAAGCTTCTCGTGTTTCCTCAGAACACACTGGTGGTAATTTCATTCTATCGACACCCAGCCATTGGATACCTTCACGCCCCGATAACGCCCTGCTATGCTCCCCCTTACGTCGGATAACGCACTATCGCATCACTATCGTCTTAGACTTCACTTATCATACCTGCAAATTATTCATGATTTGGGCACTTCTGGTGCAAACACGTAGATCGTGTACATATTGTGTGGCATAGGATTTTTTTTCTCGGTCGCGAATTTCATTGGTGAATTTCCAAAGCGATTCCTGCTTTGTCTTGAGCATGCCTGTGAGCGAGAGGTCTTCAGATGACCTACCAGCAGCGATCGTTTCGCCTCCTCGTCTCAGCAGAATGCGTCCCATGTCCTTGTTCACAGCGAACGGTTCAATCGGAATGGGTCTTGGAACGGCGCCAGTACCGGAAAGGCTATCGCCTCGTAAAGTGATCTCGATTTCAGCAGATGTTCCCTTGGTCAAGACGCTACAGTCACGCTCAGCCAAGACACAGACATATCGAAGGAAAGGCCATACCGCGGGTTCTTTCTGGTTACAGAACCGGTGGCTCGATCAATACTTGCAACCAGCTTCGAGATCGTTGCAGGGACGTCTCGGGAGTGGTGAAACAGTTCAACCTAGCAAGTCGTCTCCTGTCAACACCTTCCTTGGTGGCACGGCGGGGTGCACATACCGAAGCACCACTGGTGATCGGAAGTTGAATGTCGAAAACGATTATCCGCGCGCTGAAGCAAGTTGCAAGGGGAACGAGGTCGTTCAGCGGACAGAGGACACTGCCGATATTGAGATGGATAAGATCGATGGCGGTCAGGTAGAGAGTTGCGTTGGATCCCGCAGCCACCCAAGACACACTTCTTTCGTCAAGATCGATTGCTAGGGTAGCATTAGAAAACGTCGTGATATCCAGAAATCCTAGTATCATCCTTACATTTGACGACGGCGGTCTCGTCTCCAGGCAGAACTCGCAGTCGTTCCCCAACCTGAACAATGCCGCCACATACTCGACCAGTTACTCCTATTCCAGAGCTTTGTCCTTTGAAGACGTTCGAGATTGGCAGTCGCAGAGGCGATTCGATATCTCGCACTGGGGGTTCCAATTGATCTAGGAAACATTTGGTAAGAAAATGCAACAACAGAGTTGGTCAAGGGTACCTAGAAGATCCACCAGGGTTGGTCCTCGATACCATTGGGATAGTAGAGATGCTTCAGGAGCTTTCCGCTCCACAAGGTTCACACCAAGCATCGCGCCTACCGGTACGAAACTAGTTTTCGAAGACTGAAACCCCGACTGACCAAAGAATGTCTTCAACTGTTCGCACACTTCTTCATATCTAGCTTGTTCCCAATCGACCTAGAGTCGTGTTTATCAGTGGCATCCAACATTCACGTTTTATCACCGCGAAAACTAACTTGATCCAGCTTGTTCACTGCAACAACTACTTGCGACACTCCGAGACTTCGCACAAGAACCAGGTGCTCGCGAGTCTGTCCGCCGCGCTCGAAACCTGCCTCAAATTCCCCCGTCGCAGCATCGACCACAAGAAGTGCGCAGTCGGCTTGAGATGCCCCTGATATCATGTTCGGAATGAAATCTTTGTGCCCGGGGGCGTCTAGGATCGTTATCTGTCGATGTGCCGTTGAAAGGGACTGCATCGCGATGTCCATGGTGATTCCCCTATAGCGAGCGCTCAATCAACAAACACGGACGATCAATGATAACAGACCGTTCTCTCTCTTCTTTTGTCCCATCAAGCTCCCAAGCCCAGCTGAAGCTACTTTTCCCGGCTCTGTTGCTCTCCCTCTCGTTTGCATGGCGTGACTTTTCATTGACTCGCCCAAGTTCATATAACAGTCGGCCCATCAGTGTTGACTTGCCAGCATCAACGTGCCCTTGAAGAGCAATAAGACGCACAAGCGTCAGACCACATACCTCAACTTACCGATAACTACCAAGCTAACTCCCTTCTTTGCACCTTGACCAGACGCCTGAAGATCTCTCCTTGCTTCTTCCAATAACTTCTCCCTCTCCATTGCTACCCTGGGGACGGGCTCATCCACTCTAGGATACTCGTCTTCTCGAGGCTGTAAATTCGCCGCCGAAAGATCAAGCAACATATAATCCAATCCCCCGCTGTTCGTCCTGGCAGGGGTGGTCGCTCCCGACTTCCTCGACGGTTGCGAACTGGCACCTGCCTTCTTCGACGATCTAGCAGGCGTTCCAATAGGTGACATTGCCCGGGAAGTCGGGGTGCTATAACCCGAGGAAGATGGTGTCTGCGATGCCTTCTTTTGAGCAGCAGCTTTCTGTGCCTTGTCGCGCTCCTTCGCGGCTGGAGTGAGGAACATAGGAAACAAAATCAGTACAAAACATTCCATTGAAAAACAACAACAGGATATAAGTGTACATCTAACAATATCAGCCGATAAAACCAGAATGAAATAGAGAGCGATAAACTTTAAGGGGAACAGGAATCAAGTGAACCTCTGTGAACCAGCGCATCACCGCCGCTGCGCCAAGGCGGTTCCACGACGGGCGTTAAAGACGATGTCGTCAGGACTCGGAACGTCAAATGTGAAGGAAGTAGACCGGACGCTCAGGTCTGGGGAAGTAGGCGGCTTTACCCGGCTCCGCTTGTGTTGCTCTAGTTCGTAACCGAGTGTCGATTTGCTTCGAGAGAGTGATGCGTGGTACATGTCGACAATGTTCAGCTCTTCTCTCCCGTACTTGGGTGATTTACTGTCCTTGTCCTTGCCTTCGGAGGACGTTAGGGGATCATTGAGAAGCAAGGAAGCGAAGGCCGAGGGTAACGCACGAGAACGGGTAGGACTTGGCAGGAAGAGTGGGGGTGGAGACGGGATTGAACCCTCGTCATCGATGGCACTTGATTGGGATGGTGATTTAGCTTGTGCTTTCTTCACCTTCAATGCCAACTTCGATGACCGGGTTTCCGCGTCAGGCATCTTAACTAGTGGGACAGGTTCCAGCGCCTGTGTGGTCGAGAGACTCTGGAGAGACTGGTATGATGTCGTTATGGCAGTCGTTGCAGTCGCACCATTCGCGATAGGAGTAAAATACTCTGTATGAGGTTTGGGAAGTTCCTTTGGAGGGGACGTAGGAACACGCGGAACAAGAGCGTGAGTATTAGCCTTGGCCTGGGCGAGCTTTGCCAGTTTGGACTGAGGACGTGCTTTCGCATCTGGCTCACTGCGTGCTACAACCAGTTCAGTAGGAATGGGTGAGCGGGGCAAGAGGGCGTGTCTCTCTGGTTTGACTGTGGAGACCGAGCTGTCGGACATGTTATCCGCCTGCTTCCCCGTCGATGCTTGCTGGTCGTGGGCTTCTAGATCCATAGCAGTCTGTATTGCCTTGCGCACATGAGAAGACATGGATGAGGTTGTAGTAGATGGTGGTTTGACGGAAGGCGACGACTTGACTGAAGGCGTGGATGTCGACTTCTCAGGGGTGCGAGGTGCCTTAACCGATGGCAAGGACTGCTCAGAGACCTCTGATGGGAGTGGCTTGACGGTTGTGGCACGCGAGGCTAACGAAAGCCGAGATTCAGCAGACGGACGCAGAGCCGGATACGTCAGCACAGAGGTGGTCTCCAAATCTGATGATCGAGAACTAGATATTGTGCTGGCACGTGAGCTTGCCAACTCCGCAAGCTTGGAGCGTTTTGCAGGTCGGACACGTTGTGGTAGGTCCTTTGCGGGTGGCGGAGGTGGCTTCTCGCTGGACTTGGATGTGAAGTCTGGGATTTCTGGGATGTTATCCGTTGCTGGCATTGAAATGCTAGGCGTGCGTGGAGGAGACTTTGGTGGCTCGGATTGAACCTCTGACTCTGCCGGCGTGCGAAGAGATGGTGCGGAGTCGTAACTCGAAAGCCGTTGCACGGCTGACGGAGATGGGGAAGGAGGTATCCTATTTGGATCAACGGGTTGGAATGGATAACCATCATTTGGATGAGGATCTGAGGAGTGCTCTGTGAATACAATGAGTACAGCTGCAGTAAATGCTTGCAACGAGACTCGCCAATGACTTTCCCATAAGACGAGGTCGTCTCGCTCGAGGACAATGCCCGGGGGTTATTCATTGCCACCAGCTGCTGCCTGGAAGGCCAGTGGCGAGATGGTTCGGTACGCTCGGTAAGTTCCGTTATCGTACTGAGACGCGAATGACGATCGGGAGTCATCAAACCCAGTGGTACATCATCCGGATCAACCTCCTGATCATAATCGAGATATTGAGGAGCTGGATAGTAATCCGGCTGAAATTGGCCTTGTTGTGCTAGGACGATCAAGGGAACGCGCGGACGCTCCAAGTCTTCCGGGACGTATCCCGCAGGACCAGTGGGATCTTGCGGCGCTGGGAAATGTGGCGGTGAACACAGTAAATATAGTTTCCACGACGCAAAGAAATACGGAGGGACGTAGGGATGACAGCGATACGCACCTTGCTGTGATTCATCTCCTTTGCGACGGAAGCGGGACCACCAGTGGGATTTAGAACGGATGGGAGTAACATCATGAAGAAAAAGTAGCAAAAGCAAAACTACGCTAACAAAGAGAGAAGATACGATGGCCTACCTTTGCGTTCCCTTGCAGCGGCTCTGCGCTCCTGTTCCTCTGGGGAGGGTGAGAGAGAGGGGTTGGATGAGGGGGATATGACGAACCGAATAGCCAGGCGATGGATTGCTCGATGTCGAAGTAGAATTGCCAAAGAGTGTCCCAGATGATGGTATCATCAAGGCCGGAAGAAGCTTCGTCGCCGACTATAGTTCTGATGTGTTCGATCCCGGACTCCATTTGAGCTGCATATGGACTTGGATGAAGGAATGAGGGCAGGCGAGGAGAGGACCCACCATGTTGTTCTTCGGTCATATCGTCGGCGTCATCGTCGAACGCAGCATCGTCGAGCTCGGCTGATGGTGTGACGGTGAGAGAGAAAGATGCGGGTTGAGAATGGGATGGGACCAACCATGAATATCAATGTTTCGTACGAGTCTGTGTCGTGACATATCTAAGTAGTGAAGTTAATGATCGTCGTCGATGGTAAGTAAGATTGAGCACTCCAAATACGGTCAAACACGCAAAAAGTCACTTTTTACTCCTCCTCCTAAGTACCACTACATCAGTCGTAACTTATAATGTTGTGGACAGCTACAAGATTGGCGTTTTCGGGCGTACAACGACGTGTAGGTGCTCGTCTTCGAGTTCGAGTTTCTCTCCTTTACCTCTGCGACAGACATTCTCTTCTACCCCGGCCCGATCATATGACCTTGCAAAGCTCGTCCTCGTCGGTCGTCTAGGCAAAGACCCAGAGCTTCGTACGACTAAGAACGACAAGGAATACATCTCGTCTGTCTTCTTCTCTTTTCCATTGTCGCCCCTTACCCTCGCCCTAGATACACCGTTGCAACATCCAACTTCCCCCCTCCACCGCCGAATCCCGATGGCAGTATGTTTTCACCCTATATTTGCTCATGCTCTCACCTCGGACACGTCTCCCAGCTCGCTTGGAAAACGGCGTCACCTGGCACCACGTCGTCTCCTTCAACCCCACTCAGAATAACTACCTCAGAACGCTAAGCAAAGGCTCCAGAGTTTACGTCGAGGCCAACTACGAACTGCGTGATCCCGACCCAAACGCGGACCCATCTTCCCCCTCTGGTCAACGCCAGATATTTCTTAGACATGGTGCGTTGTTTCTGACCCGCCCTTGGCTACGTCTCACCTCTCTTGTAGAGGCCATCCGGGTACTAACTACGCCGTACCAACAAGACATAGAAACGCCATCAGATCAAGTGTGACATTACCTTGTTCCCCCTTTGCCTTCCTGTGTGTCGACTAGTTAATGTCAAGTCCCTACTCCATAATTCTCCGCGTCTCCGTCTACTGTACATGGTTCATACATCGTGATCATCATCGAATGGCGTGTGTGGCCGCATGTGCTCCGATGCCAATTCTCCGCCCCAACCCTTCTCCTGGTGAACGTACCGAACCTCTGACTGGCTGTATGAGCTTACCGCAATGCTGTCCCTGTGTTCTTGATTTGCTAGCGTTGGGACCGGCGTTTCAGTCTGCAGGATTGACGAGGAGATGGAAAGCCTTGTGCCCGATTGACTCTGCTTTTTGTGCAAGTAATCCCGAATGGTTATCGACATGAGCTGGTTGGCCCCTCAATGAGTGAAGTGTACCACTACAACGGAAAACGTACTCTATGGTCTTCCTGACTTGAACCCGAGTAACAGGCTGCCACGGCAATAGGGCAACATGGTGCGTTCTGTTGACTTGAATTGAGTTACCGTTAAAGCATCACAACTTGCCATGCTCACATCCAACCATATTGGAAACGCTGAATGGCAAAGTGAATGAGATTTACACGTCGCATTGGAGCGGACCCTCACTGACCTCCTCCACGAACGGTGAATTCACCCTCGACCCCCATCTGCTTTGCCGTCTTGCCCATCGCGCTCATGCCTTTTTCCACGTAGTAGCTCGAGTGGCTCGTCCGCTTGACGACTGAGATCATGCTTTCTATACATGCCCAGCTATCTAGGCTGACATCACCTTCCCCGGAATGATGGCCCAGGTCTCCTGCAGTACACGCGAAGAGAGTGTGCCCAGCAATGGTCTGTATCGAGATCACCATGCCTTTGCCCTTCACATGCCGAGAGCTCCCGCGGAAGCGCTTGCGGAGGGAGAGGCCAAGTGTGACCGCGTCGGTCGCTGAGAAGGATGAAAAGCGGTAGTTGCTCTCTTCCTTGAGCGTTTGGTTAGCAATGTCGGCGTCAGAAGGTATCATCGCGTGTATCGAGGAGAACATTGAGCGCAAGGTTGCGGAGTAAGAAAGGCAAAGACTCGACTTTGAGAAGACGTTGAAGTTTCAACTCTAGCTGGTTCCATAATTAACTAAAGCATGATCTTTAAAGTGACTACACATGCAACGAGGCAAATTATAATATTTGACACCATCGACACGAGGTCGGACAACCGGTCGTTCAATTGTCTCCAGCGATTCCTAGTCGCGTCACCTTGGGAAAGGACGTGAACACGTCTACCGACAAAGTCTCTCCTCGACTCGAATACTGGCACTTTGCTGGCACTCGTACCAGGTGCGCTTGGGTGGTCTTGGAACTGGTACAAGTCTCGAGAGCCCCGCGATAGGAGGTCACATGACAAAACTCAAGGTATCACGTGTTCATTGTACAGAGGATACACTTTGGACTGGGTCTCTCCTCCTCGTCGATGCAGTTCCTTCACGATATAGGCGGTGATCCTCTCAAACCCTCCCTCTTCGAGCTCATTGCCCAAGAGCAGCTCAGAGACCTTCTCCAACCAGCACTCAAATATGTCTTGGCAGTAAGCACCACTCCGTCACGACGCACTTCGCTATTCATCTCAACCCCATGATCTAGGTCTTTGCACAACAATATCCGCGATATCTCATTCAAATCGTAAATCGCCATGAGGAATTCTACGCCATTATCATGTTTTTCGTTGAGCGACATTATCTTAGGAAGCATAGTGAGTATTCTAGCCTCGCGTCAGAACACTTCTTGACGATTCTAGACGCGTCCTTTGCGGAGAACTTTTATGGCCTGAAGAGACGTAGGCACCCTTGGATATCTACAGATAGAGCAACTGCTGCTGTTCGTGGCGCACCCGTCGCAGAAAAGCTTAGGGGAAAGGAAATATGGCAATCGCTGTTCTTCTTGGTTTGCTCACTGATTTCGTGCGATACTATATTTTTTGACTCTACACAGGTCGCCGTTCCGTATCTCAGAGCCAAGACCCATGACTACTACGAACAACTGGGAGGTGGCATTTCATCAGACATATTAGAGGATGCTGGCGACGGTCGTCGCATACAAGCACTTACCGACGACGTAAGCTACTTCTGTGCCCAAAAATGACGATGCTCATGGATACATAACAGTCTCTAGCAGGGCGTTGGCGGCGAGCATACAAAAGGATTTTCCCATGGGTGAACACCTCGTTTGAGTTGTGGTTGCTTGCCTGTAATGTGGCGTATCTCTTTGAACGTACTCCCTTCTACCGTCCATGGTTAGCGTGGATAGGTATTGATTTACGCCGATTGAGTGCGGACGACTTCGTGAGTGTGACATCCGCAGCATACCCCACCCTTAGCCCGACGCTAATTTCCTGCTGGCAGCTTGCAACTAGTAATGTGCAGGGTGCTGCTCCTCACGCTCGGCGAGGGATCATGAAACAACTCTACCAGCTTCTTATGAATACGCCGCGATTGATCCTTGACTCTTTGAGGCTTCTCTTGCCGACGGCCATCTTCTTCATCAAGTTTTTGGAGTGGTGGTATTCTCCAGGGTCCCCAGCACGTTCCTTGTCACTATCTCCCCTCGGTCCGGCCATCCCACCTCCTCGGATACTCCCACCCCACCCTTCCGGAATACCCGTGGATGGCACGATGTTCGGGCATTGTCCATTGTGTCAAAACACGATAAACAATGCTACTGCTTTGCCATCTGGTTACGTCTTCTGCTACCGTTGCGCATTTGACCATGTCGAGCAACATGGCAAATGCCCGGTGACGTTATTACCTGCAAAGGTTTGGCAGATGAGGAAAGTGCTGATTTGACTCATTTGAGCATCGGCACAAGGCCAATTTGTTTCCAGGTTCGACCGGCCGTCGCAGTCTATAATTTGATTTGGCGCAGGGACGACAGCTGTAACAGTGTAGAGCACGCTGGACGTTATCGATAACGTCCAGCGTGGATGTCCACGTGGATTAATCGATTGTGCTTGAAAGATTTACTTTGTCAACGAATGTCAGCTGAGAGTACAAGTCAGAGCTGTAACATACAGGCATGTCCTCGAGACTCGAGTCGTAGACGACACACGTGCATGAGCAACCAAGCTAACCAAGGATGGCTAATGACTCCGCGACGACTAGTTACATCTGTCTCCAAAGTGTCATTTCTTCTTTTTCCTTCTTTTTTTTTTTTTTTGGAAATAATCAGCATGGTTTGAACGGTTCATCCTGAGAGCATCTTCATCTCAGCTTTGATACATCACGCTGAATCTCGCATCCGTGTGGTATGAAGGTCAGGATCATCGACTACTGTGGTACTAAAGATTGACCCATCTCTTGTTAGTTTGGAAAGCAGATCCAGTCCGAACAGGTCCCAGGATGGTCTGCGTATTATCTCGACTACAAGTTCCTCAAGAAGATCATTTCTTCACTGGCAGCTAATCGACCTGCCTCGGAGGCTGCTGCTTTGGCATTAGGTGTTCGGCCTGCGGATCTCTTGAACCTAGCAGGCAGCCCAGCGATCGCGATCTCTTCCACAGCTGACACCCCAAGTGATATCGATGATCCGAACCAGTTACCCATCCTTTCTTCGCTCGGGCAGCACAACGACCGAGGGGCTGACTTCCAGGCTCACAAGGCTGCCTTTTTCTTCAAGCTCGAGCGGGAGCTTGAAAAGGCACGTGAATCCAGTTCTGGTGACCGCTCGCTTTGAAACGAATCCCTGGGTGTCAATCTAGATCAATACTTTCTACCTCCAAAAGGAAGCAGAGCTAAAGTTGCGTCTTGAAACTCTCCTGTCCAAGCGTCGCGCTGCAGCCCTGAGGGGTCTTCCGGATGCCACAGATGGTTCAGCGATGAATCACGTCGAGTGGATTGCCGTCGAAGAGGGATTTCGTCTGCTCGAAAGAGATCTAGGCAAACTGCAGGTAATCATCGTAACTCTGTATCGGACAACCGCTCACATCAAACACGCAGCAATTTGTCGAGATCAATGCGACGGGTTTCCGCAAAATCCTGAAGAAGTGGGACAAACGCTCACGCTCTACAACCAAGGAACTCTATCTCGCTCGTCAGGTTGAGGTTCAACCCGTGTTTAACCGACAGGTGATTTGCATCCCTTCGTTGCTTGTTGTTTCTTACGCATAAAAAGCTCATCGCAGATTTCTCGGATATTGTGGCCGCAAGTCTCCTAGACCTCACCGATCTCTCCACCGGTCTCATATTCGAGGGGGCTGCTACTCAAGATGTTCTAGACCTCCAGCTCAGCATCGAGCGGAACATGTACTCTGGCCCATTCCGCGAGTTTGAACTCGATTTACGCAAGGCGGTGGAAAACTCCGATGAGATGTCCATCAAAGATCTAGTGCGACGCTCTGACTTTCTCGGTTCCCAGGACGGGGGAAAGCCCAATATCACTCGGGTGCTCTGGAAAGTCATCGTTGACGCGCCTTCTGAGCTTGGAGACCTTATTCTCACCAGTGTCGAGGTACCCTTTGATTTCGGATTCGTCGACGATATCAATGGGCGGACATGTCTTCACGAGGCTGCGGCCGCAGGTTCTTTGCGCCTTGTGAATTTGTGTCTTGAGAAAGGGTCACAGAGGGAAAAGTTGGACGTCTATGGACGATCAGCTTTGCATTATGCGGCTATGCATGGCCACGCGGCTGTTTGCAAGCAACTTTTGGAAGCTGGCGTTCCGCCGCACGTACTCGACGTGGACAATTGCAACCCTGTTGTATATGCAACCCTCAGAGGTAGTGCTGAATGTGTGCAGGTTTTAATATGCGACCGGTGCATCATCCTACAGTCACCATCGCCAAATTCTAGCCTGGTGCCCCTATCTCTAGCAAGTCAATACGGGTATACGGACGTTGTCTCATTATTGCTAAAAGAAGGGGCAAAATGTGTTCCCAATACCAACGGAGAGTTTCCTATCCATCTCGCTGCTCGCGATGGCCATGCGAATGTCTGCAAGCTGCTCTTGGATCAAGACGGATGGGATCTTCCGGACAAATATCATGAATGGACACCACTCTTTCATGCTGCACGTAATGGGCATACTTCGTGCTTATACATTCTTCTCCAAGCTGGAGCCCGTGTTGATCGAACTGACGAGCTCGACCACCAAGCGATACACTATGCGGCGTGGTACGGTCATCGTGCGTGCGTCGACTTGCTCCTCAAAGCGATGCCCAAAGAATCCCCCACCATTTCTTCCGACCGTATTCCTGCACTTCCGCGGAGTGCGAGCGACATACGAGTCGACGACCCTGATTCCATTCCATCTCTATCTTTACCTCCGCCCATAATGCCACACCGAGTCTATGGCCACAACTACCTCGACAAGAACTATTTGGTGGTAATCACCGTAGGGTTACCCCCTGCTTCTGATCCTCGGCGATCCGGAAAGGCTATCAGATTCCATCCTCGTTTGTCAGATTCGATTTTAGCTCAAAGTGTATCGTTGCCTTCGCCAAACCGACTAAAAATGGTCATCACTGCGGGTCCTGGAGTCAACGCTCCTCCATACACTATAGCGCTTCCGCAGAAAAACAGTTATGATACGTTTATGTTCCAGGCATCTAACTTGAAAGACCTTACGTTGGAATTTTCGATCTATCCGAACTTCGGTACCAAAACAATCGGTCGTGCTGTGGCTCATCCATTCATCTTCCATTCTCATGACGGTAGTGTCACCACATTATCCATCCTGGATCATCGTCTGCACAGCATTGGCGAGGTATGCACCCAGCTGGTTCTCCGCCGCGCAAAGACTGATGTTCATATTCAGGTTAGCTTCTCTGCCCATGTCATTACCCCATTCCAGGGTATCACCCTGGAAGTTGGAGGAGCCGTCGAAACTTATTGGAAATCCCTGACTCTACCCCAGGGTAGCCCCTTGCACCCTGGTCCTCAAACAGTACTCCCATGGCGCCAATCCCCTAAATCGATGGATTCTACGCACACATCTCCATCAGTCCAGTCAACACCCGCCTCTCCCTCGCACACAGTCACACTATCCTCACTATCTGGGAATTACGTTTATGCAGTTGTCCAGGTCACACGCGATCTTCAACCGGTACTATATGGCGAGCAATTGCTACCGGAATCATCTTATGATCTGGGCGTTGCTGATGTTACTCTCGCTCAATTTGATGCTTTGGCCAATCGACTTGATAGGGGAGAACAACTCATTCGCAGAATGACTTCCATTCAGGACTGGTATAGAATTCTACCGCAAATAATGTTGCCGTTATCACGCTTCATGCAGGTACGATACTCTATATATATACAGAGTAAGGGACTCCTATATTTTATGCAATCTCGCAGCTTTTTCCTGTTCATCTTGGCTTGACACTGGAACTGGCGCTTTCCCCAAGTCAGCACATCAGGCGCCACCTTGATCTCAATATGAGTGTCAACGCAGTCTTTCGCACGATCAGGCAAACGTCGTCGTCTCTTGGCGGGGCCTTTGCACGTCGACGTATCGCCTTCACTTCTTTTTCTCCCCGAGCTTGTGCCGCACTGAATTGGAAGCAACCAAATTGTAATTTCCCCTATTCCATTGCTGCGAATCGTCACCATCTCACGTCTCGCTTCGAATAGATCCGGTCTTCTTTTCATCTAGATGTGGACCGGCTAACAAGGATCATGGATCAACTCCGCCCAACCCTGACCTTCGTGATACCGGTGACGACCAGTACTTCTCGAGTGTGGCGGAGGGTGTGGAATTCGCTAAAGCGAACAACCTTTTGGGCGTCTTCTTCGATTCTGAGCTATTGGTAATATGCAATGCTATTTGTCATTCCGTCAGGCTCACCAACTTTATGTACACTAGCTCCAAGTTCCCTCGCTCATCCAAGGCATCCGTGATGCTGGCTTGTTGGTGGGCATCCACGGCGGCCCGTCCTCAACTAACGTCATGTCTCAGTCGGCAGAGAATGCGCATGTTGATGCATATGTCCACGATGCCACGGTAGTATACATGGACGACTCCGCAAACGATTAGGTCTATATGTTTAGTTGTATTTTCTATGATTTAGGATACGGCGGCTGAGTGTGAAGCCCCACTAATAATACACTCTTGATTTTTGATACATTGCCTTGGTATGAATGCAAGAATTTCAATGAATTGACGACGTTTTCTAGGAAAGGCTGAGGGGAACATCATCCACCTCAAATGGATGCCTTGTACAGCGCGGCATACGAGCCACCTTTCTTGAGCAACTCTTCATGCGTACCAAACTCGGTTATCGTCTAAAAAACAACGGCACAGTCATTAATGCTTAAAATGAGACGGAAAGGAGTTGGACGTTATGAACGTACCCCTCGTTCCATCATCGCGATCTTATCGGCACGACGCGCGGTGGAAAGTCGGTGGGTAACGAAAATGACGGTTTTTGTCTTGTTGCCCGATGGGGAGCCCGAGATACGATGTATGGTATCGAAAACTTTATTCTGGGCATGCGCGTCCAGTGATGATGTCTGCCAAGCGTTGTGAGTGATGCCAGACTCGTGACGACATATGTACAGGGGCGTGACACTTACGGGTTCATCAAACAACAAAAGGTCAACTTCCGGTCGATCAGCCCTCATGAAGGCGCGAGAGATGGCTATTCTTTGCCACTGCCGTAAGATCAAGTTAATAAAACAGACACTTATTGTGATGAGTAAGCACGGCACAACATACTTCGCCACCCGATAGGCCTTGATGTTGTCGTGAGGACACCCCACAGCCCAGAGTGCCTGGATATGCAGGGGGCATAGCATCGAATCCTGAGCTGTCCAACTTTGTCTTCAAACCATTGGGAAGGGTATCCACAAAGGTATCCGCCCCACCAAGGTGGATGGCATGGGAAACAGCCGCGTGTGACTGCAACTTCTGAACGTAACCCAGTCCCACATTCTCTCGGACAGTGGAGTTAAACTTTGAAAAGTCTTGAAAAACCGCTGTAACATGTCGATGGTACTCAGTAGGCGACAACCGTCGCATGTCAACACCGTTGATAAAGAGATCCCCGTGGTCGAAATCCAAAATTCGTAACAGGACTTTCGCAAGCGTGGACTTCCCTATCTCAACCCCAACAGGTCAAATTCAGCAATGAGTCAACGTTTTCTGCCCGGAACTTGCCTGATCCGTTGTACCCAACAATCGCAAGGCTTTCTCCGGCCTCCAGGCTGAAAGTGACGTCTTTCAGGGAGGCATCCTTACTTCCCGGGTAAGTGTACGACAGGTGCCTGTGACGCAGTATAAGCATGTTTCGACACGTGAATACTCGATAAAGGTCAGGGACCTTGCTTCGATTTTCATCCCGCAAGGCAAGCTCGGATAACTTATGACGTCCTCTTCCATCGGTTCTAGCTCGGGATGGATATTCATGGCTGCACAGAAAGCCCCCATCAAGAATATACCCTGAAATGCCATACGCGTTGTCGTTAAGAAGTTTCCAAATGTGAAGACTACAGCTTGGATTGAGCTCCGATATAGAGCCAACGATCCAAGTGATGCAGAAGATGATTGGAACATGAGAAGAAGAGGAAGCTGCCGAAAGAGGAAGATCAAAACGAACGCGTCAACTGAGTACCCGTCATGGATGCTCACATTTTGAAGGGCAAATAGAAGATCGGAAATATTGATCTGGTTCAGTAGCTGAGATAACGTCAACTGGTTTGAAGGCGAGGTCTGTCCGTCATACAACATGGCCTTTCTAGCATTGGTCCAAGATTGAAGGACCCATGGACCCAGGCCAAAGAGGAGTACCTCTGGACGATGAGACTCGTTGTACGCAAGATTCCGTAATCTTTCTTGACGTTCCGCAGTCCGAGCCTCGTCGGGAGTGTAAACTACCTCTGGAGATGATTGAGCGCCAATAAAGCGGTTCAAGAGCAGAGGGAATAAGGTGGATAGAAGAGAAAGAAGTAACACTCCCAAGTTGGCGGAACCACCCGTCAGGGACAAAAGCACCAGGAGGTGTGAGATCAATTCAGATATTAAGGCGAATATTTGTATGAAATCGAAGGGTGAGAGCAGTCCAAAACTACCCATTCCGTTGAAGGAGCGAACGAAGAGATCAGATTCCTGAAGACAGTCTCGTACGACGGGATCCGAGAGCGTCGGAATATCGAGACGTAGACGCTGTGCAATTTGTTGGTATTCGACAAAAAATCGGGCCGATTCGTGGACTATATTCTCGTTTGAAGTGCTTGGAGCACTATTAACGGTCTGCGGACATGAAAGTGATCTGATACATACGCAAATGAATCGATGGCTGTTTCAGCGGCCCGTCTGAATATTTCGGCAATTAGCAGTCTCAAGAGCCGAGACCACGAGAAACATCCGGATGATATCAATGTCTGGAGCTGCGGCGATATAAATGCATCAGAATTCCGGTGCAGTTTCCCGGTCGGCTTACCTCGTCAACGATCATCGCTTGGGAATAGCCCCTGAATGCTGGAAAGAAGCCACGGACAATGTGGAGAATCATCATGAGAGATGTCCGAACGGGATGCAAGGCCCACAAGGTGAACAACAAATCAGGGAAAGAAGCCTGGGCGATTGTTAGGGCAAGTTTGATGTTCGTCTCGTTGATGGGGCGTTGTGCGCCGGGCATGAGGTATGTTCCCCTACGACGTGGCATGACGCGAGAGGCCAGCCAAGCCTGCTCCAATGAGCCATTGGATGGGGCAGATGATGGTTTGGGTGGTAAGCGCAGGGTTGGACACCGACGCCTAAGTTGGCGAGACGGCTTTGAATCCTGACACATTCTCAAAGATGCGGGAGACGACGGGGAGATAACATGGCCTGGAAAGGAGGATATAAGAATCGGGAGGAGTCACAGCATTCCCGGGGTTCACGTCAAGATGCCATTTGTGACGGAAGAGCTCATCGCGAGTGAGATCCGAGGCATGAGTCTGTGCGGTGCAGACGAGTTTGGCAGAGGCGTCCCGACTGAGACCACGTAGTGAGAAGAAAGAAATTTGGCAGGTGGTTTATGAAACTTTAGGTCATTTTAGGAATGAAAGAGAGTGTTGCGTGAGTGAGCAAATTAGAACAGTACCAGAACTGCCATTGAGCAAATTGAACCTGTCCGGAATGTGCGCCCAATTGGAAGGAGGAGGCCCAACCAACGGTTTTATCACAGCTAATTGTCTTGCACTGCGCGGGCCCTTTCGCTCAGCTACGGTTTCAGCAGCGACGGCGTGCTCACTTGCCGGGCGGGTTTCCTTGAGATATCCGTTTATGGTCCTACTCCACATCAGATCGTCCGTCCGGCAATCGCTCTCTTCCACCCCCGAACAGGCCAGGGAAATTCGCAAAAAAAAATACCCACTACTCCCGCTCTGTCTCCCAGCGCCTTTCCTGAATGCTCACTGCTCGTTGCCATAATTTCGACACATAGAACAGGCATCTCCCCCCATTTCCGCCACCCAGATGCTATCCCATGGCGAGCTTTTGTCAAATGAATTACGACGGCTGGAGCTTCACGATGCTACCGAATCTCAATCCCTCCTGGTCTCGAATGATGCCGACATCCCCCGAGGTGAACCTGATCCAGTCCAATCTGTCAACTATCAAAACGACTCGCCCCAGCAAGCTCCTGTACGTCCACCCTGGCCTCATGTTCGCGAGGGTTACGGCTTTCGGCCGCCCTCCGGTGTATCCACCCCACTTACAAATGCTGCTGAGCACGGGAGCCCACTCCCTGACCCGAATGGCCTTGGTTGGCCAGGTACACTCTGCTCTCTATTCATTTCATACTCAGACGCTCAGAACTCCTTTCAGCCAAGTCTACCGTCTCTCGTCTCAATGCCACTCCACTAGAGCGTGCTGCCTGTGAGAAGCGAATGGCCACTGCGGTCCGCACCATTCTTGAATGTATTGGCGAAGATCCAGACCGAGAGGGGCTTCTGAAAACACCCGAACGATACGCACAAGCCATCATGTGGATGACCCGAGGTTACGAGGAACGCTTGGCAGGTAGGCTTCCATCTTGTCCTGACGACTCCACCCTGCATACCTTCCAGATGTCATCAACGATGCCGTGTTCGCGGAAGACCACGATGAGATGGTTTTGGTCCGTGACATCGACATCTCGAGCCTGTGTGAACATCATCTAGTTCCGTTCACAGGAAAGGTGGGTAGCATCCCCAAGTTCCGTGACACCCACGATCGACTATTCTTAGGTTGCCATAGCTTACATCCCCAATCAACTCGTGCTGGGGCTTTCTAAACTCGCGCGGATTGCCGAAACGTTCAGCCGTCGTCTACAAGTTCAGGAACGGCTGACCAAACAAATCGCAATTGCAGTTCAGGAAGCAATCAAGCCCCGCGGTGTCGCAGTCGTAATGGAGGCCACGTGAGTGTTTCTTACTGACGGTCTACCTGCTCAATGTTCCACTCGTTGCAGTCATATGTGTATGACCATGCGTGGTGTACAAAAACCGGGTTCCATTACGGTAACTTCGTGTATGTTGGGGTGTTTCCGGACACAACAAAAGACCCGTGAGGAGTTCCTCACACTCATGAAGAAGTGAATAACCTACCCTCCACTACTTCACGATTCAACTCGTCTAACCTGATTCAACTCGGAGCCACCCTTCACTAATTATTACTACTCATCCTAGTAATGTATATGTATCTAAAGTCTCAGCATCACGTCGATTTAGTTGAAAGGCAAGAAGTAATGTAACCATGTACCGTCGATAGACGCGGCGAATATAGGATACACTGACATCTCATCTATAAAGGATAATTAATCCTTCCTTGTCGATCGTGATTTATCCCCAGCCTGGGGGTCAATAGGGAGAGTCCTCTTAGCCAGTCCATGAGGTGCGTGGTAACGATTGCGAATGATTCTCGGTCGTTTCGGAGGCTGCAACGAAAGGTCACCTCCCGGGGTGTTGTTGGATTCCCCAACGTCCTTGTCCCGATCTACGTAGAAGCAAGATAAATTCAAGTCAGAAACTGATGGGTGATTACTCACCAGTTACCGTTCGTTTCCTATTATCACGCTCGTCGTCCTTGGGCAGCACATCAGACCGGTAGGATGCTATTGGTGCTTGGGGAGCCAAGCGAGTAGCCTCTTTCTCGCCTATCCTTGCACGTAAACTGGAACCTGTGTCCGGTGTGCCACCAGCCGTCGAAACCTGATACGCGTGTGGTCCATGGTCACGTTGTTGGCCTTTCCAATCGCCACCACCTCGGCTAGCACCAGGGTCCACCTTGCTTCCACCCCTGGAACCATCCACAGATGACATAGCCCTTGGGGCTGATGGAGTGGTTGGAGGCAAGGTTTTGGGACCATCGGGTATCCGCTTTTCGCTGGGCTGTTAAATCATGTTATTAGAATGTGATCACGTTCGCAACTATGTCAACATACCTTATCGACAGGTGGGCGGGGGTCTCCTTCAGACGTTTGGGGTTCCGTGCGACGCCTGTCGGAATCCCGTGGCCGATCGTGGCTTTCCTTGTCAGAGCGGCGGCCACGGTCCTCTCTATGACTTTCCTTGCGAGAACTACGCTTCGAGGTGCGGTCAATCTGTGAACAGGTCAGAAAGTCACATTAGTAAAAGAGAGACACTGACATCGTCATCGGTAAGACGGCGTCTTTTGCCAAGAGCATCATCGCCAACCTGAGTAGCGGGACGGTGTCGAGCGGGGTCGGGTCGAGTGGGAAGACTTCGGGGCTCTGGTGTGGCAGTGGAGGCTGCAGGCGCTAAAACTTGACTTGATCTATCTCGGTCCTTGCGCGACTCGCGATCACGATCCTTGTCATCACGACGGTGGCGATCCCTGTCCCGATCCCTGTCTCTGTCTCGTTCTCTATCTCTGTCTCGACGTTCCCTATCCTTATCCTTCTCCCGCTCTCTGTCGCGCTCCTTGTCGCGTTCCCTATCACGGTCGCGCTCCCCATGCTTGTCCCGGCCACGTTCTCGGTCACGTTCCCTGTCACTCTCCCTGTCCCGATCACTTTCGCGAGCTGACGTACGATGGCTCGAGACCCTTTCGCTTCGAGGACCGTGAGTAGCACTACTCTCTTTGCGGGAGAATCGCAACTCTTGTCGAGCTTCTCGTTCTAGGGGCCTCCCATCTACGTGGTCACCATCTCCGGTACCGCGGTCAGAGCGGCGTTCGCCACTTGCTCGACTCTCCAAGCTATGATTCCTCGTGCCAGGGGATGCGGTACGCCGACGCGGCAATGGAGACGGAGCTCCAGAACCAGGCTGGCTGCGGGCATCACCCGCCGATCGCCGGTCATCAGATTTCTCTGATGCACGGTGACCGATTGTTTGCTTGGCTGTTTCGCGGAGTTCTTGCGCCGAAAGCGTCTGACTGGGGGCTGTTGGTGGTGGCATGACCTCTTGTATCTGTTTATCTTCAATCCTTTGCCTGGGAGATAGAGGGGGTTCTCGTGGGCTAGGCGCCGTAATGGCTGGTCGGGAAGGTCTAGGAGCCTCTTTGAGAATGGGAGTTGGCGCCCGAATATCAACAGGCATTGGAAGCAAGGAACTTTGAGCAGGCGCAGAAGGCTGCCGCGCTCCAAAGCGTGATGGAGCCAGTTCTTGTTGTGGGTGTGTCCTTCCTTCCTTTGGTGCCGTTGGAGGAACATCAACATCCATGGCAGCTTGTTTGAACTTGCTCTCGCCATCCGGCGCTGGTGATTCACTCCCCTTTTCTGGCCTGACTCGCTTCACCTTCTCGGGTCTGGGAATGCTAATTGCGTCGCATTTCGTTGAGAACAAGGGTTGATACCTGTTATATCCATACCTTTCGATGGCCAATTTCGCCAAACTTGCCGGTGTAGAAGGCCTTTCATCAATAATCTGAGGCGCGCTACTTGATGACTGAGCTCTTGGAGCCACTGGGACGCCTGAGACTGTGCTGATTTCGCGGCGTGTGTCGGGTGTTACAAGGACTGTAGAACCATTGGGTGGTTGTATAGAACGTGATTTGTCGAGTGCTTGTGAAGCTGACGGGCCAGGCTTCGGGGACATCGTACCACCGTTCAGCTGAAGAAAAGGGGATCGAGTGGGGAAAAATCCTAGGGCGAAAACATCTTACCTTGGGAGGTGTTGGCCGTGGAACTGCCCACTGAGACTCACGTTTCTTCAAAGCTGCCGAGTAGCTGCGATGACATCAGAACATCGCCCGGTGATGAAAGAAAGTCTGCTCACGCCCTACTCAGTATCTTAAGATCACCCCGTTCCTCACCTTCAACCAGTTTATCAATCATGTTATCGATGACGGGCCCATATTCGCCAACCGCAGCTATGGGAAAGACTGGAAGAATTTCCTTCAGCACAATGATGGCATTGTAGACATGCATGAATTCTCCTGTTTCGATGCAACTGCAGAGGCTCTGTGGAGACTTATCAGTTTACTGACTCCGTCAGCGCTAGACCACCCACTCTTCCCAGCTTTCTGTGCCATTTGCGTAGAATCTGTTTGAAGCCCGACCACGATAACAGGTCTTCGGATAAAATGTGTATGCGGTCCTTGTTGGTCCAACGCGGCTGGAAGCCCGGAAGAAGAACAGTTCTTCCACCGATCTTCGTACGGTTCTCCTGAGCGAAGAGTTGCTCGTCTTGTGCCCACTTCCATAGGTCCGTAAGAACCCCTAACAAAAAGCGCCCTGTCGTCCAATATTACTTTTTGTAAGACATCTAAACAACAACAGATGTATCTGAAGGTGCATACCATAATTCTTCGCTTCATATTCGCTGCAAGAGAAAATCACCGTTTTGACGTGATCGCCGAGTAGCTGGGGTCCAGGGGCCATCAATCATAGTCTCGTGCAGAATCTGGATGCTAACCTTGTCGTAACACATTAATGTGGGGAAGCCCAGCGTTCCTTGCGTGTGTATGACTTTGATGATTTGTGCGCAGTAGTCGGCATCCATAGGTGATAACAAACAGCGTGGTTGGATGCAGTGTTCGATGATGGCAGATGCCAAAACTGCATAACGGTGCTCGACTTGGCAGTAGATAAGTCACTTGGACCGCTGAAGATTGCGCAAACTCACCATGAGCAAACCAGTGTTGTTTCTCTCGCGCTAAACGCTTTAAAGTGAAAACTCTCGAAGCTGTCTGTTCCTTGAACTCTTGGGCCAATGTGTTGACAAACGCGTTACATCGGTCACGTTTTGCCCTATGTGAGCTCGCCGTGAGCCTCTTCGCGCGATCAGAAGAACGGTCGGCGCTAATGTACTTGGCGTCTTCTTGTCGACTGAGGGTGCGTAATGCAGCTCCCTCTTCGTCGTACCTGGTGGCTGGTGGGGAGAGATCATACATTGACAATTGCCAGAATGTCAAATAAAAACCAGGGCTGAATAAAGCTTTCTTTAACTCAATGATTTGACTCGACTTCACAAGACTTACCCAATCACGTCGATCGCACTACTCTTCGCGATCTTTCGTACATCGTCGAAAAGCGCTTCCAGGTCAGGTATCCAAGGACTCTACAAAAAAGTGATAGTCATTGCGCTGAGCATTTCAATCACATATGGTCTACGGACCTCTGCAGCGGGAGTGGTTGTATCCAGTTCAACTTCCATCGCATTATCCTCGTTGCCTTCAACCAATGGCGGTTTTTGTTCAGAGTTGTCCCGTGGCGTATTGGCACCACTCGGCGACTCCATGCGCGATGTAGATGCGGATGGATCACGTTTTGCTGACAGGCGAGCCTTCAGACGCTTCTCGGCCTCTTCGTTAGCGACACGTTCTTTCTCTTGCATTGACAAGGCCGTTTTCTAGAACCTAATCAGCATCCAGTCAACTATGGCTGGTCGAATGTTTACCAAGAGAATGTTGTTAAGCATCGGACGAATAATTTGCATGCAAATTGGAGCAGATATTCCGTATAACTCCCCGAGGTCGGCTAAAGAAGGAAGGATCCTCTTCGAGTAGTCTTCAGGAGGAACAACAGCCGGAGAAGTAAGAAGTTCCAGGTACTGCAGCAGCACCCCGTGGGTCTGAATTGGACAAGCGACTTTGAGACCAAGATGCGAGCACGATATGACGCGCAACCTACGGTATCGAACAGACTTGCGAGGGACTTGAGATGGGTGTCTGGAGCCTTAAAGACGCAGGACTGACGCTGCTGCGCGACCTGAATGAGGAGAGGCAATGCCAAGGATGTCTCCAGTAGGCTCTTTCCCAGTCGCTGAGGACCTTTGAGTATTGCATCGCTAGGATCCAGACGGGCACCTCGAGTTGCCGAAGCGACTGCTTCGATGCGTAGTGCCGCACCACCGGCCATCGCAGCAATTTGCGAATCGGACAGACTTGGAAGAGGTTCAATGCCAGCCATTTTCCAGATTAGCTCGCGAAGGACCACTATTTCTGTTGTTTGGCCGTTGTATAGTTGATGTACAACGTATTTCAGGAGTGGAGACAAATCTGCGCTGTACCGACGAAAGAGCATGCCAGTGAACGACGCAAGACCTGCTGTTGTCAATAACATGCAACGAAATGGCACAACCAGACCTACTTTGCAACCAATCTGAGATATTAACACCGTCATCCTTCACCCGGTTCTTATAAGGATTTGAGAGCGCGTCGAGAATGATGTAGACCAATACATCAAAGCCCATGGTGGTCACATATCGAAGTGCCTGGATCACCACCTCCGCTAGATTGTCATACGCCATAATTTGGTTGACAGCGTTAGTGAAGAAAATACAGGGATTGGAGTGGGCCAATTTCGCGACTGTGCCAGAAAGCGTGTCAATAGTCTGATGTGATAGCCGTCGCAATATTCCTTTTGATTCCCGGTCAGCTTGCACTTGACGTATGCGAAGTTCTGGATGCGAGTCGTAAGCACTTGTCTTCCACTCCCCGTAAAGTTTCCACCGAGCTGTTGTTTCATACTGTCGGATTATGGTCCAGATCTCAACAGTGCAAACAGCGTTTCCTCGAATGAGAGGTAGGGAAGGTAGGAAGTATAATCGCAAAAGTTTGAACCAGAACACACGAACAGGATTCAAGGGGTCTGGTTCCCCCGTGGGCTTCTTAGTGACAGGATCAAGAGGAGCCTGAAAGGGAGATGAATGCATTGGCTAACCGCAAGAATTATGGATTTACCGTAGACATTAATTGCGACCTCCCTAAACGGGTGACTTTCGAAACGAACAACGGATCACGCGATATGTGAAGGCCGACAAAGCTCATAAGAGGTTCAGTGACGTCAACCAGATCCTCGAACGTCGTCGACAGCGGAACCCTCTCCGACCAGTCAGGGAAAAAGAATACGAACTCCGTCGTAGCTGCGCTGGGAGGTGTCGGTGCAACCGACGTCAGCTGTGGCTTACGGGTAGGCGTAACGAGGATGCCAGTTGACCCATATCGAACACGAGGTTGAGTGAAGCTGGGATTCCGTTCCTTGAGCACGAAAGCCGTATCGTAGAGAGGTGCAATAGAATGCCCGAGAACGCGGAGCACCAAATCCGCGAGTTCGACATGAGCGTCAACGAACCACGGAAATTTGGTCAAGACCGCAAAAGCAGGACGTAAAGCACCAACAGAAAGCAAGGCGCTGACGAGAGCTGCCTTCTGGTTGGGAGGCTTCAAATCTAGTTTTTTTTTGGTTTCCTCGCCAGGCTCGGAACGCGCTTTGGAGCCAGAGTTCGTCGACTCTAGGGGGGCTGCCATCGCTAGTTGAGTGATCTTGGCGTCTGCAATCCTTTGGTGTACCTGGTCCAGATAATCCTTGTGGTACGAATTCATATCTTCATCAGAAGGTGATAGCTATATGTTTGGCATGAAGTGATATCCATACAACACGATAAAGTGAACGCACATGGGGATATAACTCCTCGAGCGAAACAAACCCTTCCCGTATCAAGATAGCGGCCGCAAGGTACAAGCCTTTTGGCGATGGTTCATGGACGTCTGGACCCTACGCAGGATCAGAGGAGAAAGACTCGCTAAGACATATGGCAAACCTGATAATAAGCGAACTTGAAACCAAGGACTTGAGCGAGTACCCGCGACTCAGGGCCGCTTGGAACTGAATTCAGACCTTTGTAGCTAAGAGATAGGGTTTCTGCGATTTCAAGAACTTCGTCAAGCGATTTCCCTCGATATTGGTCGGAAGATGGGGCGGGTGGCATGCCAACGTCGAATTTGCCAGCTATAGAGCGCCTAATAGAACCCGCCCACGGGGAGAATGACAACAGGGAGAGGAAGAAAGTGTAGTGGGTCGTGATATTGACGGTCAGAATATCGAGGATGATATCAAGGGCACGATTGGGATCGAGGTCAAAATATCCAATAAGGCCCATGATCTTGTCCCATACTATTCGGGAGCGGTCCTCTATGGATGCAGCACTCTCAATAGGTCTGCCATCCTGTGGAGAATGCGAAGGTCCCAGAGAGCTCATCACCTCCACGCATAGCTTGCTGTAACCTTCGGACTGCTCGCGGAGAAGGTTGAACTTGTTTTGCTTGTAACTGCAGACCAACCACGAACGTCAACCTACAAATTATACCGCTCATGAGGAACTTACAGGAGGCCAGTTCTTGTTCTAATCTCCTTCTTGTCAAACGATGACCTGTCCAATACAAGGCCTATATTGGCAAGGAGGCTCAAATCAAGGCGCTCCCGGCATACAGCTACGTCGATGATTCCAGCAAACTAAATAGAAAGTGGGTTCAGTATCTTCCAGGGACTCGCTGATGCTCACCAGGAGTCTCTTGACAACATCAACGAGAAGTTCCTTGTCTTGCTCAGCGGTCTGCTTTATTCCCGTGGCTTTATGCAAGTCACTGGCCTCAGTTGTCTGTTCTGGTGTTGCAATGATAGCCTTGGCATCCGTCACAAGTTCATCCAACTGCGCGTCAAGGGACCAGACGATGTCGACAAGCAGTTCTCCCAATAAAGTGTCGCCTCGTATAGGCCTAGACTGGACGGATGAAGAAGGCAAGGACACCATGACTGACTGGACGAAATCGACGAAGCTTTGCGGGGTTAGCAAGCTACTCGGAGCCCAAGTCCTCAAAGCACAAAATAGCAGGGTATGATACGCAGTTGTAAGCGTTTCAACGCTGGTCGGGTCCGTAGGGTTTAGATGAGCTGGAAGAAGGAAATTTCGACTGCAGACAGGATTGTTGCGGTGAAATGGAACATAAAAGAAGATGGGACATACCATTCGGTCTCCCCACTCTTGGACCACTTTTCTAGACAGCTGTTAACCCTGTCAACGACATTCATGACCGCGCTGTTAGAAAGTTAAGAACAGCAAGCACGAGCGCAGTACAACGCCTTACTGCAAGCTTGTTCAGGCGCCGGCACTTGAAAAGACAAGTATAGTCTTTGTTGTCCTTTGTTGATGACTGTTATCCAAAGCCTTGTGTTCCAAACACACCGCGAAAAATCGTAACGTTACAGCCTACCCCGTGAATGAATAGTGGGTAAGACCCTCTGAAGCAGACGAGACTGGTGTCATACTTGATTTAATAGCAAGTTGGTGTCTAAGATGAGCTGAACGTTTTGCTAGCATCATTTTAATCTTCCATCGAAAGTGTGTACGAGGAAAAGGTACTGGCATGGGGTCATTCGTCCTCGAGTGTCAGGATGGTAGTAATAGGAAGGAACAGGCCGGCAAAAGTAAGCATCGAGCAGTGGGCGTCGATGAACACTGGGCTTGCCATCAGTAACCCTGCAGGGGTAAAAGCTACTGAACTGGCACATCAATGTATGTTCCAGCTGTTATGGTAACAGATTTGCAAATACCAAGCTGATAGCCTTGTGACATTTGTCGCTGGTAGCAAGCTCGTCGCCGTGTGATTGGCATGGCAGCCTTTTGTGAAACCAGGCAGCCATACGACTCAGGGCACGCCACAGGTCGTTAAACTCTCCATCATTCAGCTTATCTTGATATGCACCGGGAAGCTCACCTTATCATGATGCAGACACAGCCCACCGGGCGACCAAGACCGCGAAGTATACTCGTGACACCCCCGCCGCGATGAAATCATTGAAATGTACGTGCCACGGAGCATGCCCGCGTGTTCGCCTCCAACTGTATCACCCTGAACCCTACTTATATATCCAGTGTCATTGTACATAGGCCAGTCTTCCCTGCCGTCGGTATTTTTGAGTCCCGCCAGTAATTGACTTGTCAATTACGTCCGAGGCTCACATGTTCAATTTTCTGCCCTGAGCGTTTGATAGCCGCAAACACCCATAAGTACTCGCCTGGCGGTGATGGGACCTCCGTGACTACATCCCTTTCGTTCTCAGGGCAGACATCCACCCAGAGAAGACACTAGAGAGTGGGAGCGAGGACTCTGGCTCCCAACGCGAGGAGATCTTCGAAC
This sequence comes from Boletus sensibilis, assembly GCA_038092655.1. Classification (NCBI taxonomy): domain Eukaryota; kingdom Fungi; phylum Basidiomycota; class Agaricomycetes; order Boletales; family Boletaceae; genus Boletus; species Boletus sensibilis. Next base: position 64,417 of record JBBPQU010000002.1, on the reverse strand, counting down.
GCCCCACAGGATTGAAGGGAATCTACTACCACCCTTACTTTCAAGTGTCTATGCTTGGATTCGTCTGCTTCATGTGCCCTGGCATGTTTAACGCCCTGGGAGGGATTGGCGGAGGTGGTCAAGTCAACACAACGGCCCAGGCCAACGCGGCTACAGCTACTTATGCTACCTTTGCATTCTTTGCGTTCTTTTCCGGGTCGGTGTTTCTCTTCATATGATGTATGTTGATAACTGATCCTCCACAGAACGGTCAACAATGTACTTGGACCTCGGCTAACCCTCTCCCTTGGAACACTGGGATACTCCCTGTATATTGCTTCGTTTTTGTACGGGCGTTACATTACAATCACAACCGTTACCAGCACTCACTCGTCTATTCTTTAGGGTGGATAATATTCACCCCAACGCATACGACTTCGTCGTCACCGCGGGTGCCCTTCTCGGATTGTGTGCAGGGTTGCTATGGACCGCACAAGGCTGTATGATGATGGCTTATCCCACAGAGGCACAAAAGGGCGTCTTCATCGGTATTTTCTGGGCAATTTTCAACCTGGGTGCTGTCATTGGTTCCGCAGTTGCACTCGGGCTCAATTTCAACAATCAAGTACGTAGTTCAGCTCCTGATTCTTATATCGAGTTTCATCGTTGAACACTTTATTAGAGCAACGCAGGCGAGTCCTACACTTTAATGCTGTTATAATCGGTCTCACCCTGGCTCATGAAGTTGGAAATGGAACCTATGTGGGTGGTGTATCACTTCTCAAAGAAGCATCACGCTGAAATCCACGCACTGCCAGATCGGCTTCTTGATTCTTACTCTCATCGGAGTATCTTTGGCTCCAATGATGGCTGACCCAAAGAGAGTTATTCGGACGGATGGCACGAAGGTTACCCTACCCCGCCACCCATCCTGGAAAACAGAATTTTACAGCCTTTACGTTGCTCTTAAGACTGATCCGATGATTATCTTACTATTCCCCATGTTCGTTGCAAGCAACTATTTCTACACATGGCGTAAGTATCCTATCTCGACATTTTGCTTGCTGCGACAAGCTGAGCGCCGTGAAAATAACTAGAGCAAAACGATTACAACGCCGCACTTTTCAACATTCGCACGCGTAGTCTTAACGCATTCGTCTACTGGGCAGCGCAGATATTTGGGTCTCTATTCCTCGGGTACTGCGTCCTCGATCGGTCGAAGTACAGGCGTCGAACTCGTGCGTTTGCTGGTTGGGTCGTCGTATCAGTGATGGTCTTCGCTGTCCACATATGGGGTTATATGTATCAAAAGTGCGTTGTTTCTCAGTTCAAGGGACATTCAAATTCAAGGAGGTCGTAGGACCTATACGCGAACTATTCTGCCTGCGAAGATAGATTTCACTAGCTCTGCATATCCGGCACACGTTTGGTTATACATTTTCTGTGGCCTCCTGGATGCCATGTGGCAGACATTTGTATATTGGCTATTGGGAGCCATGTCGAACGATTTAGCAAAACTTGCTGTGTTCACTGGGTTTTGTAAGTCATTCTGACTGTTGTTCAGTTAGAACCGGAACTCAACATTCACAGATAAAGGATTGCAATCTGCTGGTGCCGCTGGTGCATGGCACGCGGACGCTGTTACCGCACCGTAAGTCTTCTCCCTCCTGATGGTCGAGGTACAATGGTCATCCGGCCCTCCCAACAGCTACATGAATATATTCATCTCTACATGGGTTTTGTGTGCCGCGGGAATTATTTGCGCTCTTCCAATGATTCACTACCGTATCAAGGACCATACCGACCTGGACAATGCAGAATCGTTCGTACCGTCCTTTTCATTCGTTTGACTTGGTTTGACGGTTTGACCCTACGCAGCGAAACCAAGGCGTATACCACTTAACGTACACGATCTCGACGAATGGGATTGACGGACTTTTACTGCTCCTTCCAGTTGGTGGTACAATCGTAATTTTGACTCACGAGATGATGTGTGTTGTTTCGGTTAATCCAGATTTTTGAGCGAAATTGGGTCACGCCAATCTGGAGCTCCCATTTTTTGAATCGAATAAACACCCGAGACATGGTGTCACAGCAGCTTGACACCCTCTTATCACTGTCAGATAGACATGTCAACCTGTCATATTAGTGTCTGGACCAAACGAATGGTCAACGTTTCAACGCCGCAACTGCGTGGCGATCCTGAACGTTGCCGTTGAACTCCGACGGTCCTCGAACCTCTGAGGATTTTCATCAGTCAAAGGTGCAAATTTCTGCTTGCAAATACCTTTTGAAATCAATTGGAGTAGGTCCTCGGATGCCCCGGGAAGACGTACTGATCCGACATCGTCGCTCATGAGCATGACACGAAATGATAGTCAGCCGAGGTCAGTTGCCTTCCGAGAGTGACTGGCTGCCAGACCCTCCAGCCTATGTCCGCTGCTAACGGCCGAGTCGGCTGAGTATCCCTTTAATCACGCTTGGATTTTTGACTGGTGACTGGTGCGTCACCTATGTTGCTCGCCCTGATAGAATTTACAAGCCAGCGGGGGAAAGCGCTCACTCTTGAGCAAAATGAGTTATTGAGTTGGTGATACTCTTCGATACGCAGCTTACTCCTACAGATAAGCAGGACACGATACCTGTTAACTAGGTACAACTTACAAGTATAGTTGTGTAGGACACTTGCCGATGGAGCCGAGGGAACTAGGACATATTATTTAGCGGACGCAACGATCACCATTTTGATGAGGTAAAGGAAGGTCTAGTTTGTTACCTGACACCTTCCTCCCTAAATCCTCAACAGCTCGCTGGATAATAGCCGTAACCTCACTCCGAATCTCATCCATCTGCGCACGGCGTCCAGCACTCTCGCGCTCCACGACAGGATCTCCGCCTGCTTGAATAATCGCGCCTTCCATCCACCCTCTAACATACATGGCACTGCTGAGCCCTGACCCACTCGGTGGCCCACTGTGTCGTGTAGAGTTCTCTATTACGCCAGGCGACGAAGAGGAGCGCTTTAGCCTACGTACGGCGTTCAATGCAACTAGGATATCGTCAGGTGGTATCGGGTCACCAAACGTGACACCGAGTTGGGTACCTATCTTCGGGAGGTACTTGCATGGGAACGGGCGATGCTCTGGCATTAGTTTATCGAAGCCTGTGCACGTATGATCCGATGTGAGCCAAGGAGAGACAACGCCGGCGTTGAAGATCCGTACCAGTCAGCCACATGGGTATTATTAGGGGTGGGACATTGGTCTCCATGATGATCCGACCACTGATTGAGGCGTATCATCATAGTGAGAAGACACCTAACTGATGCGAACACGTACACGCCCCATTTGAATCGTGGTAAATGTGCGATACCATCGATCTGTGGATACACGGTAGGTTGATGTACCTTTCCCTCGCCGAACATATGCAGCTAAAAAAAAGTCTGATTATGGATAACGAATGCAGCGACAACAAACACAAACCCAGTGACCCTGGTTTAGCTTTTCGATGGCTACATCGAGTGAGGGTTGCCAGATACCGTTTCCTCGAAACGTCTCTATTACCTGGCCTTTACGAAAGAAAGCCGAGAAAAGACTTTCTGACCAGAGCAGGAGTTCAGCATGGGAGACAGAAAGGATATAATCTCTGCTCCACTGACGGATTCGTAAACATGATATCTGAGGCACCCAAAACCCATCGTATAGTACGTGGGTTCGTGAAGTTTTCGAATGGCAGTATACCCCAGGTTACAGGATCATCCAAACTAGATAAAGAGGTAAGGGACGGAATGTTGGCAAGAGGGGCATGAACAGACGTGGACAGGTGGTTGGAGACTGTAACTGAGATTACAACAGGGATAGACACGCGGTGCTGCAGCACATACCTGTTATTAGACCTTGACCACTGTGTCTGCGTTCTCTCCTGAGCGCGTCTAATAAGATGGGTAAATTGCTGACGGTGATGGAACAGAGGCCGGAATTGAGAAAGGCCTTGCAGGTGAGTCCTACTGCTGATATGACTGCGGAGGACAGCAGCTGGGACATTGAACGAGGTGCCAGAAGACGCCAACCCAGCCTTGAGGCTACTGTCTATCTCGACACCAATATTATTGTAATGTCCCGCTTGGTTTGAGATTCAGAAACCTTGAACTATTATCACACCATGCTGACTAAGCGATAAGTAGTTGTTCGCACTAAATAATGTTTTGCCACCAGTGTTGACAACTCCTCTACCAACCGCGCCGCTCATCCTCCTCACGACGTGCCACGCCAGGGCTTTGTCTGCGTGCTTCGCGCCGCCTTTTCCTTAACGGATTCTTCATGCTTGCTGCGTTTCTCGTATCCTTCCTTTCTGCCTTCTTACTGCTATGCCTCTTATCCCCGGCAGTGAGAAAGTCAATCATGGAGGGGAGTGATACTCTTGATGCCCATGAGGCTGGCCTTGCATTGGTTGCATCACGTACGTGTTACTTCTTTCCATTCGATTAACGCCATTCACATTTTTACAGGGAATCCAGTCAGAGAGAGTGGACCACCAGCATGCATGGCCAAATTGATTATGCTGAGACACAAAGTGAGTTTCCATCCGTCCATTTTATCTCAAGTGCCAATGTTCTTCTAGATTCAGACCAGTGCGCGGAAGCGCAGAAGTCCAATGTCCGCACGTCAATCACGAAACTTTGCACTTCTTCAACCTGCGCGCCCCCGCACCACCTGGGTCCGCTTTGGCAGACCCTTCGTAGGCAAACAGAATCACTAATTATTGACTTATCACTAAATGCTACGAGAAACCTATTCAAACCTTCGAAGTATACCAACGCACTCGGTTATTTATTAGATACCCCTTCTTTTCTCAAGAGCTTCCTCTCGTTTTCTTTTCCCGAGTGCGAATTCTGTGCATCTTGGTACTTGCTCGGTCTTGTTAGAGTTGTGTATATTCGGATTGTTTCTGGTAGTGGGGGAGCTTCTTGCATGTGGTGATTAGTTGCAGTGGAGAAGAATACAAACACAAGTACAATAGAAGATAAACAAGTGCTACTTGCAAAAAATCTATGCAAATTTGCCTTTCCTGTTAGACACCGTAGACAACAAACTTGAAGTCTTCGTCTTGTGTGCCTCGCTGACAGTTGCTGGATTTGACAACTGCGTTGACCTTAGTGATCCCCCTCCACTTTTGGCTTTCGTATGGCCGGTAACAGCAGCGCTGTTGCCCGATCGTCCTGTGCCCTGGCGTCGGTGGCTTTGATTTTTGGCCCAAGACGTCATCTGTTTGCGTTCTTGCTCGCTCTCTACATGTCGCTTGGGCCGCTGAGAGATTGTCGTGAGCTCATGTGGAATCCTTGCGAGAATGGACGAACCTCTCCATCAAAGTCCATCTGACCAACGTTTGGATGACGAGCCGTTTTAGTCCGTTGATGTTCCACCACCTTTACACGGACTGCATCGTCAGCTTCAATCATCATGGACTGGTCAATCCAACTCGTGTCCTCGGGGTCCAACGCCTCAACCTCCTGTGGCGCAAGTTCAGAGATGTCCAAGGAATGTACAATCCGCACCAACAAAATTATTTTGCGCTATGTCGCGCACACGTTGCCGAATTTCATCAACAGATACAGTTTCTCGCTCCTCAGGCTCTTCAGCTTGGGTATCATCATCTACGGGCATTGCAACGTCTTCCCGCAGATGCCCGAACTCGTCGTCTTCGTCGACGAGGTCTTGGTGGTATGTATTGTAGAATGCCCTTGTCTCTTCATTTTGGCCTGGACAGTCGTGTAAGTCACAGATAATATTTTCGCAACTAGTCACTGACCTAAGACTTCCAGACTATCACCTTCGATCTTTCGTTTCTTGTGTATCCGTCGGCGAATACGGCGCGCATCGTCGTCATCATCGTCGTCACTGTCATCTTCAAAACCAACCCCTCGGTCACGGCGCTTCATCCGGAACTTGCCCTCAATCGCATCTTGGTGCAGTTTCTGAAGTCGCTGGTCGTCTTCCTCCTCATGTTCCCTAACAGCCGATCCTCGTCATTAAACAGCAAGGACTGGAAATGCCCAACTCACCTGTGTTTCTCCTGGACAAGGTTTGCAGCCTCGGTTTCAGCATCCATGACCGCGTCGTCCACAAGCCCCTCGACAACCTTGTCTTGCTCATTATCATCCTCTTCTTCATCGTCATCCTTTTTTGGACCTCCAAAGCCAAACATATCGTCCTCGTCAGATTCCTCTGCCTCAGCCGCCACGAATTCGGACTTCTCATGTTTTTCTTTCTGAGCTTTGGACGGTGGTTTAGGGGCTTTGCCGAGAATACTAAACGCATTCAATTTGGCGACTGGATTGCTGTTTTGTCCAAGAATTTTCTGTTCCAATGGCGAACGGCTGCGTTTGCGCAATCGCCTCAGTGGTTGCGGTTCAGGGGATAGCTCCTGAGAAACGGTAAAAGATAGCGTGCGGAGAGGAGGGCGCGCGCTAAGTAGTTGTGTTTGCGTGGAGTGGACCTGAGTTCCAATGAACTTGGACGCCTGGGAAGGTGTCATACGGTACATTTGAGGGCTTGAACCTTCAGGACGGGTTTGTGTGAGGAATCTAATAAGACAATCATGAAGCAATTGGAGGCAGAAGTCCTCGGAGGAATCGCTCATACCCATGGTCATTGACATAGAGGAGTTCTTTCGGTCTGTCGTTCTGTTGGACCGCGGCAGCGACAACATATTCTTGCTCTTTCTCAAATATCATTTCAGCTTTCTGTCTTAGAGTCCCGCTAACCTCAAGGGCAGGCTTCAGTCCGACATCGAGTGTTAATGACAACCCGTCGTTTTCCGCCCCGTCGACAGATTTCTTCAAGCTCCGATCCTCAGCCTAGTTGGACGTGTGAATTGGTCAGTAAAATGTCACAGTCGCGAAGACGGGGATCAACTAACAGAGAACAGTTGAGAGAATCCGCCATTTTGGAGAGGATTGATGGAAGCTAACGAAGGCTCAGGGCTGACTTGACTCTGCAGCCTTTCCAGAAAGGAAGGTTGTAGCGGCTTAAATCCTGATGGATCGTTCTCATCGTTCTCCGAATCTAAGGAAAGACAATTTATCCGGCTGGTGCGCTCACTTCGTAAAACTGGCGGTGACCCAAGGCTGAGTGTCGGTGTAGAAGCGCGGGGTGGCGATATCGCTGCGCTATGGAAAGGGCGCTCTGTGAACGAAGATTTCGAGGGAGGGGGGGATAAGAAAAGGTCATCCTCGTCTTTCGAAATGTCTTTTAGTGGCGACCTGGCATTTTCCTTTGGTGAATCTGTGGCACCATTGAAATCTGTGGCCGAAGCAAGCGAGAGTCTCCTTCGAACGCCATCCTCAGTACCGTGTTGGGGTCCTAGTCTCGAGCCAAACGCTAACTCTGAAGATGACAGCTCATGACGCACAACAGCCTTGTTCTCCTTGTCCTCGCTGCGATCGTACATCAATTTCGCGCTGTTCTCCTTATCGTTCTCATCCTCGGTCTGAGACTCCATTGAGGAAGTGGAATCCCTCTGCATAGTGGGCAAGTTACGGTGAACGGGTTGTTCCCCTTCGTCGTCAGATCCCACGACAACGCGAGGGTGTCGCTGGCCGAGCTTGTTACGTCTCGACGGCGCGACAACTTCGTCGTCGTCGTCGTCATCTACCGGTGGGTGTGGAACTTGTGAAACCTCCATGTTGTCGCACGGCTCCCCGTCGTCTTCATCTGCATCCATGGGCTCGGGGCTTGCGGAACCCCGTAAATCTGGGGTATAATCTTCGTCGCTCTCGTCGACGCTTGCCTCGTCCCCGACTGCATCGCCAGTCCCCACGGCCTTCAGACCCTGCTCAGCATACACCTCAAGTCTCTGTGAAAGTGAAGCCTGTGTGCCATCACCACCAATATCCCGTGACAACCTTCCACCTCCTTTGAGCCACTCCTCTTCGTGCCGTTTGATGGACTTTAGCTGCTCTTGGGTATGTTGCATCATCATCAACTGATCCAGTTGCTTCTTGCTGAGCTGACCCTTGGCACCTTTCCCCATACGTGCGAATGATGGTTTGGCAAGCTCCTGCAATTCTTGTTTTGAAAGCTTGCGAGGAGAAACCGCAGCGGGGCGAACACTAGGATGTTTGATTTTCCGCAATGTGGTTCTGTCCTTGACTGGGCTACCATGGGCCTTGTCCAGTCTTCGTTGGGCAGCTTCTTCACGAGCAACGGCATGCATGTCATCTTTGACGATCAACAAGTCATCGTCTTCGTTATCGATATCAAGAGTTCTACTGGTGTCGACATGTTGCAAGGCGACTTGCTTGATCGCCTGCAGCCTCTGCTGCTTCCCACTTGCTTGCTGAATAATAGAAGTTACCGACGGCATCTCGTCATCAGAATCGTCCGCCGCGGGAGGGAACGCCTTGGTATTCTCGGATGGAGATGGTTGGTTGTTTATTCCTACGTGCGCAGAGGTTCTTAAGAGTCCTGTAGGTGCGCCAAACACACTGCTCAGAGGCGGTACTCGCGTTGAGTTGTCAGTCGGAGAGGAGAATCTCTCGATTGGGTCCGACGGCAACTCTGTGCCCGGAGTTGGGGTCACAATATTATCCCGCCTGCAGGGGACATGAGCACAACTGTTGGTTGACTGGCAAGACCATTAAGCTTACCGAAGACCGGCAAAGAATGCAGACAGCGAGTGCTTTTGTTCTTGGGTACGTACGACTTCCACAGGGCGATTGGCTGCAATTCGGGAGGATTCGAACGCAGCCTCGCGTCGTTCCTTCTTGGTCGGTGCCTGCCATGGTAAGTTTTAGCACTGGACGAGTCAAAAGTGGATACGAGCGAAAAGTCGTACCTTTGTCTTGGGACGTGGCAAGGGTTCGCTTCGCTTCCCTTTCTTTGACTTGGCAGGAAGCTCAGCAGCGGAGGGTCGTTCACCGTCAAAGAGAAGCGGCAGCACGTCACGGGCGGGTGCTTTTCCCTTTCCCTTTCTACTCACCATCGGAATTTCCCCGGACGTAGGTGGTGTTGGGGATGAACGAGAGTGTGGCGTTGTAATGGCGTGCCGAACAGGCGAAACGGAAGATGAGTTGCTTGGTTCTTCCGCTTCTGAATCAGAGGGAATGGGGTTTGGGACTCTTCTTGTACGTCGGCACACGAGGGGGGGCTCGGGTGGGTGTTCCTGAGCAGAAGTGGCGTGCAAAGGGGTCGGAGATGGAGACAACGAGGCACGAGAGGGATCCCCAGAGGAACGGCGCGCTTCAGAAAAGAGCATTGTAGTACCCATGGAGACGCTTTGAAGGTCTTTTACTTGAGACGGTCCAACATGTACGGCTTGCCTGGATGGAGATGGGCCTGGCTTGGATGATTGCGCATCATGGTCATCGAATTGGTCATCTAGTTCCTTCAACCGCTGCTTGAAACCAAATTGGAAAGGGTCGGCTGCGTCGGGACTGCGAGAGCGTTCACTGTCTGACGCGTGGATGAGCGGAGACGGAGACGGAGACGACCGGCGCCGTTGTGAGGGCACCGCGCGGGTACGGTCGCGTTCAACAGACTGCTCCTGCTCATCAGCGGGCACGACGGGAGAAGGAGGAGGGTGGTGGATCAACCGCTTTCCATAGACAACCGGGGCACGCTTTATAGGCTGGTCAAGCAAGCAAGAGGTGTTGTCGGTGTTGTCGGTGGACATGGTTGGGGATGGAGAACCCCGGCCGAGCGTGGCACAGGGAGACGTGACGTCCCACGAACGTGACTAGACGCGTTTATGGCAATCATCGCGTATTCGCGTCGCGTCTCTGCTCCACGCCAACATCACCGCTCGCACCCCTCCTACGCGTCCTCGGCGCGTCCATCTCGCTGTCCACAGCGACCTGCTCGCCGTTTGAGACGTGTATCTCGTGGGAATTATCAGAATAGGGGCTGTTCAAAATAGGAAGTACTGTACAGTTCATCAGCCACTTCTCGGCAAACTCCGACTCAGATCATCACCAACTTCATCGTCGTCGCCGACGTTCTCCACCCTCAAGATGAGGTACGTGCACACTCACAGACGTGTCCGTTGTGCTCATCGCTCACATTGTTTTCTAGTCACCGCAAGGTTCGCATCTTCACCGATCTCCTCAAAAATACTATCCACTGACCATATCGCCAGTACGAAGCACCCCGTCACGGCTCCCTCGGTTTCCTCCCCCGCAAGCGTGCCGCCCGCCACCGCGGAAAGGTCAAGTCCTTCCCAAAGGTCTGTATAACCTGTAGTTTCGCTTCCGTTCTCTCAATCCGCGCCATCAGGATGACCCCAAAAAGCCTGTCCACTTGACTGCCTTCATGGGCTACAAGGCCGGCATGACCCACATTGTTCGCGACCTCGACCGCCAGGGTTCCAGTACGTGTCTTATCTTCACAGCACTCCTCCCTCCTTACCCCCTTTGTAGAGATGCACAAGCGCGAGATCGTCGAGGCCGTCACAATCGTCGAAACACCCCCCTTGATCGTCGTCGGCGTCGTCGGCTACGTCGAGACTCCTCGTGGTCTCCGCACCCTTACCACTGTTTGGGCGTCCCACCTCTCAGACGAACTCAAGCGTCGCTTCTACAAGAACTGGTACCGTTCCAAGAAGAAGGCGTTCACTCGCTACGCAAAGAAACACGCAGAAGATGGCGGCAAGTCCACAGCTCGCGAGCTCGAGCGCATCCGCAAATACTGCACCGTCGTCCGTGTCCTTGCACACACCCAAATCCGCAAGACCGGCCTTAGTCAGAAGAAAGCCCACCTCATGGAAATTCAGGTCAACGGTGGCTCCATCGCTGACAAGGTCGAGTTTGCGCACGGCTTGTTCGAGAAGCCTGTCGACGTCACCGCCGTGTTCGAACAAGATGAGGTTATCGACGTCATCGCTGTCACCAAGGGTCACGGTTTCGAGGGTGTTACCCATCGTTGGGGCACCAAGAAACTTCCCCGCAAGACTCACAAAGGTCTACGCAAAGTTGCCTGTATTGGTGCATGGCACCCTTCCAAGGTCATGTTCTCTGTGGCTCGTGCCGGTCAAAGTGAGTACATTTTGCGACCTTGAACTGAAACGAAGATCACTGATTGTGTGTACAGACGGCTACCACCACCGTACCGAACTCAACAAGAAGATCTACCGCATCGGCCTCGGCTCCGACGGTTCCAATGCCTCGACTGAGTCAGACATCACGCAGAAGACAATTACACCATTGGGTGGCTTCCCCCATTATGGTGTGGTGAAGAACGATTACTTGATGCTCAAGGGTTCAGTTCCTGGTACCAAGAAGCGTGTCATCACACTCCGGAAATCGTTGATGACTCACACCTCACGCCGGGACCTCGAGAAGATCGACCTCAAGTTCATCGACACGTCGTCCAAGTTCGGTGTAAGTGGTCATGTCCTCTCCATCATCATACTATCTCTCAAGCTGATGCATCATACAGCACGGTTCCTTCCAAACTGTCGAGGAAAAGGCTTCGTTCTTGGGAACGCTCAAGGCCAGGGATTGATTCCATGTTTCACGTACTACTTAGGCATTATGTTCCTCTATACACCATTATCCTCCTTGTTATGAATGCCTTGCACATGCTTGAGTGAACAGAACATTTCGGAGGCACAAATTTTTTGTGGGGCCGCTGTGGCGTTGCCCATCCTGGTCTGACTCGACCGTCACAACCTCGTACAGTGCCAGTCTCGGTAGGCTCACTGTCCGTATCCACGAAAAGACCAAGTCACTCACTGCATTGCAAGGATGACTGCACTGGACACTTATGCTCACAGGGTCCACGTCGGGCCTCAGATCCTTGCCCGCCTTGTCCTCCCAACTACCATGCAGGCTTTTGCGGAATCCAGCCCTTTTTGCGAGAGACCATTTGAACGCCCAGGCTCGTCTACCACGCAGCAGAACCTCCTCTACTTCACACCGTCCGCAAAGTGTGCTGGAAGAACGAAACGGGCCAGGGACCCATGTCGCATCCGCGGCGAACAGTTGCCAGGGTTCGAGCACTCACTTGTTTCCTTCTCGCCCTACTGTTCCTGCCAATGGAATACCTCCTGTTTTTTCTGGCATGCCAGCGCTGCCTGCAGACAAAAACAGCGACAATCACCTCGTTGGCACCGATTCGCTCTCAGACACGCAAGACCGCCGACAGCATGGACGTTTGCCATGCGTCCGGTGGCCTCACAGAGCTCTCGACCATACCAAAAGAAAATGTCCAGCTCAAAAACGTCGCACGCTTCTATGGGTCATGCTCGTGGCCAAGTCTCCCGATCGAGCATGGGCAGCTTACCAGGAATTACTTTCGCATCGAGTCGTGATACCACATCACTTACTTCACCAATTAGTGCGACTCCTTGCGGCAGTCAAACCCCGAACTCGCTCCGTTCATCTCCAGCTCCTTTCCGTTCTGAAGACTCTGCAAACGAATCGCGGCCAGCTTCGTTTATGGGAGTGGAACACACTGATAGACAGTGCCGGAAAACAGTGGCACAAAACGAGATTGGAGGATTACGAAAACTCCCTCGACATCTTCAATAAGAAGGGTGTCCTACCTACGGGGAATGCTGCCTCCGCTAATGAAACTCTCGGTGCGGAGGCCGATTCGTGTGTGCCACAGCAGGAACCAGATATCTGGACGTATAATATTCTTTTATCCATCGCCGCCCGCTCCAACTTGCCGCTTACCGTCCGCCACGCGTCATCTCTCCTGTTTGCCTCGGGTCTTCCACCAGATCGATATACTCATCTATCCCTCCTCCGCTACTTTGCCGTTCGGAAAGACCTGCGCAGTGTTCGCTCCACGCTGCGCAAGATGAAACAACAAGGTCTGGAGGTTGGCTTGGATGGGATCAATGCATGTTTATGGGCGTATGCGCGCAATGGGCGTTTCGACGTCGCATTACGCGTTTACCGCGTTCTCCGCAACAATGTCAGGCCTACACCCAACCTTGGAGAACACGACATGGATGAGGATTCTCACTATATTCGCGACACCGTTGGACTTGACATCCTAGACGGCTTTGAACCCGACCAGATTACCTACACAATGATGATCCAGACCCTTGCTTACCACGGGGACCTGAGGAACGCCCTCAGTGTCTTTGTCGATATGCTTTCAACCCCCAATCGCGAAGCTGGTACCCGTACGGATGACACAACAGTCGGCCCGGTGTGCTATAAACCATCAATGGCAGCCTTTAGGGGACTTTTCCTCGGATTCGCCCGCCATGGACGAGACCCAGAGCATCGTACAGTGGAGGCGGAACCCATTGCAGCGCTTTTCCCGTCTTCACAGGCTACTTGGGATCAGGACACTCTAGAGACAGTATTCGCTGCATTTTTACAGCTCCCGAGCCTCCCAAAGCCAACCGATAGACTTGTTTACTGGATCCTCGTCGCATTTGACAAGACGAGCGGGAACGACGCCGCCAAGCTCCGCAAGGTATGGACTAAGTTGGAAGCCAAGTATAGTGATGGTTGGGGCGGACGTTTGGAGGAAATCAGGAGATCCATCTTCACTTCAGGAGAACGAAAGGCATAGCTACTATGACTGACACGTCCACGCATTTCGTGATGTACTCAGTCCAATACAATTGTGGCAGGGTTACAAGAATCCCGAGTTCAAGCTTTGGTTAATCATGATTGCGCGTTACATGTCCTCGTCCCCGTTGTCTCTCCTCCATTGAACAAATTCGTCCCACTCAACCACACACTTTCTGCTTTGGTACCTTCGAAGGTGGATGCTTCGCCGTATCTCTTCGGTGATGGACCCGTTCCAGCCAGCTTTCCGGATGGCACTGTCGATCGCCTCGATCTTATCCCATCCTTGCTCAACCATGACGTCTGGCAAATATGTGGCTGACAGAGTGTGCCTGGAACTAAAGCGGGGCAAGAAGAAAGAAGAGGAGAACGGGGAAGGGGCAGATGAGTCTGTAGAGGGGTATATAGACGGATTCTGGAAACTAATGTGTATCCCATGAACACCGACCGTCCAGTCGAGATACGACGACGCATTCTCAAAGTCGGTCAGCAAAGAAATCCTGTAGGACACATAGGGGGGGTTGGAACGCGCCGCAGTGGCGAGGAGGGCGGGACGCACGCGCATTCGAGCAAAGGAAGCTCCTTTTTTTCGATCTTCCTGAATCGGGAGTCCTTGAAGGCACTTATGAGCGCATATTCTGCGATCCCTTCGCGTATTGACATGGGCTCAAAGTTGCCTATGCAGCCTCTCAGCTTAGGTGCACGACCTGGACGAGAAGACCTGGTATTCCAAGTGACGAAGAGGGGGCTATACGATGGCAGTTAGCGTCCCGGTGCACAAGGGGTGTTGTACGACGAAGACGAACAACTTCTCATCTGGGAAAGAGGGCGGGATGGGCGTGCTGCCTGTGAGGGCACAGTACAAGGCGTCGAAGGCATGGAAACAATGTCCCGGGGTGCAGGTCTTGTCATCCTCAACTGCTGTCAAACCTCCCTCAGGGTTGACGGGGAGGAGGGACATGGGGCTAAGGGACAAGCGACCTCAGGGCACCCTTATCACGCTCAAGGCAGTTCATGTACGCCTTCCTATCTGGGCAGTCTCTCCGCGCAAGCAGGTAGAGATGAAAGATATGATTGCCCATCTTTGGAGGGCGATGTCGACTATGAACACATGGTTAATCTGTATCTATTTAACGTAGAATATATGGTATAAAGAGATAACTCAGAAGTGAATAAGGGTAGAAGGAGGAGGGAAGATGTGGACTCAGTGGTGTGGGCGACACGGTGTCAAAGTGAGCCTAGGAACCATAAAGGCGGTGCATAAGACATAGCAAGGTGTGTGGGTCGAAAGGGAACAGGAGGTGCAGTAGATAGTGGAAGCATGCCGAAACAAACAGCAGATCGCGATGGATTGTCCGAGGGAGACTCTCACGAAGAACAACAACTCCAGCCTCCCGAGGTAGAGCGCGCCTTCTCGCGTGCCTCTTCTTCCTCTGCCTGAGCTGCCCATGTGGGCGTGCTCGCCGACGTCAGAAGCACGCTATCGCGCTTTCGGAGTTCGTTCTCTCGTTCGATGACATCCTTTTTCTCGATTATCGCTCCAATGAGAGAATCAAAGAGAACTTGAATGCCTGCCATGAAAAAGGGGCAATTAGAAGTGACAACAAAGCGTAGCACGTCTTTGCGCTCACCAGAATCGTCCTTTGCAGAAACCTCGAAGAGCTCCATACCCTGGAGAAGGCCCCATTCTTGGCCATCCTCTGCTTCATCTTCATCTAAACTATTGCTGCTTGTCTCTGCATTTTCGTTCCACCCTCCGGCGTACCGTCCGAAGTGGGAGCCGAATCGTGATTGTGCGGACCGGGAAGATTCAATGGTCTTTGATCTGTTTAAACTTACTGCGCTAATGGGTTTCGAGCGTGGGAGGCCGCTAGAAGTGTTGCAGCGTTGAAGTCCATTACTGATAGCCGGGTCAAGGTAGGAGGCGCTGTGGGGAGGGGAGGACTTGAGAGGCGTGGAATTCAATGGAGCAGAGCGAATGCTGGTAAATGAGGTGAACCTCGGACGAATATATGACAAGGTGGATGGTGGAGGCGGTGGTGGTGGTGGTGGAGATGGAGGTCGGGGTGGGGGAAACCAGTTATGTAGAGACAAACGTGCAAGATCTGGGGTGACTTGACGTTGGTGATGCAAGTCAGCTTTGGAGCCAACAATGTAGATGATGAGTTCTGGTGGGCAATTTTTCTTCAATTCTGGATGAAGCAGTTGAGGAGCTGGAACGACGGAGGGGGAAATAAGCACTCGCCTGCAAGCCAACCTCGTATATCGTCAAACGTAGAAGCATTCGTTATATCGTACAAAAGGAGGGCAGCGTTGGCACCTCGGTAATACATGGGAGCCTAAGTGGTTGTCAGTGACTGGGACGATTTTAGATGCGGGAGGTAGGGAAGGGAGAGACTCACCATGCTACGAAATCTCTCCTGTCCTGCCGTGTCCCAGAGTTGAAGGCGAACTTTGAGGCCGTCGATGTACACCTTCTTGGTAACGAAGAAGGCACCGGTGGTGGACGTGACGTTCCTGGGATCGAACTTGTTCTGTGTGTACCGATGGAGAAGACTGGTCTTCCCGACGCCTATGTGGGGATATCGGTGTGGGATTTTGGGTGGACATTGGGAGTGTGAAGAGGACGAACCTGTATTGCCCATCACGACTATTTTGGCATCTATGCCGTGCTCATACCTGGTCGTCGGTGTTGGGCGGTCCCAAGCGAGATAGTCTGCCATTCCGAGCGACGTCGACGGCGTCTGGGAATGCCACGGAGGGCGGGGAGGGGGAGGGGGAGGAGGGAGGACGGCAGGAGCGGGCGGAGGTGTCGAAGAGATCCAACTCGGCAACAGTCGACCTGACGCGACCGAGCTCACGTGAGCTCACGCAGCCGCGCATCGACTTGCTCCGTTCTTGTGGCACACAGCGACAACGAGAGGACTACATAACGGGCGTGCCCATCAATTTTGACAGCATAACGAACACATGTCATCCACTACATACACCCTTTACTCCTGGTTCGCGGGCGGGAACTCGAACACAACATCCTTGCCAGTCAAGCGACGGTACACCGACGAAAACGAGTCCAACTTGTACTCCAGCGATGTTGCGTCTTTCGAATCAAGGATCCTGCACAAGCGCTCAGCACAGCTCATCGCCAAGCAGTACATGTCAACTTACACTTTCAGCAGTTTCGATCCGTCCACAGCAACACGTGTCCTCTTCCCGACAATCTCGGTGGGGAAGACAAGATCCTCGAGAATCTTCTCGTGCACTGACGTGAGTGTACGGGAACGTGGTCTCTTTTGCTTGGTGCGCGAATTACGCGTGGGTTTGCTCAGCATCCGGCGCTGAGCGACGAAAACGACATGTCTGTCGGAGAATTTCTTTTCCAGTTCTCGGGTGAGTCTGTGATATCCAAATTCAGGTTGGCGATCAGCCCCTACGAGGATGCACACACCGTTGCTGGACTTTGCGGAACGCTTTCAATTGTGGAACGGGGACAAAGACGACGATAGCTTTCTTGCCACCTCGGACGTCAACCTCGCGGGCAGCAGAGATCTGTAGGGGACGGAGCTCGGTCTTGAGCTCGGGAACGTTGTTCTCCAGGTCAACAAGGGCCTGGGCGAGACTGGTTTCGATCTCATCCGGAGTCGTTTGAGGTGCGTTGGCGGTACGGAGGATCTTGTGGTTGACAGACATGGTGGTCTAGAGATGGGTTGCAGTCAGTACCCTGCCACTCGAATGGACATCCACCGAATCCGAGCGTTTCTTGCTGGATATTTCAGCCCCCCGTCCTTCAGCAAGTCCATCCAACGGGGCCCTGACAGAGTCTGAGATGGACTCACCGAGCTTGACGCCTTTGTCGATGTCTTTTGTATGGTCAGTCTCATGCGATGACCCGTCTCTCATCCAACCAAACACGACCAACGCAGCCTATTTAGGAAACTCGACCACCCGACTCGATTCAACCCCTCCCTAGGACATGTCTCTGTTACGCTTGTACTCATCCACCCATGTCTGTTCCTTGTCGCCCTTTGGTAGCACCGCAAAGGTCAAATACCCGTCCTTTATCTCCAATCCATCCGCGGGATCACCCTCCTTTTCCTTTGCTGCCCTGCACACGTCTCGTAGTGTCATCTTTTTTCCAACCTTGAGCAGTCGTTTTCGATGCGTCATCGCATACACTATAAGGTTACTGGCCGTGTATTCCTGCTGTTTATCCCAGGTCGGTGGAGGCGCTTGTGGCGGGAACATTTGAGAAATATGAGCGTAGAATGTAGTATCTTCTACAAAATGAGCAATGACATCCGATGTCGCATACTGAGGGTACAAAAAGAAAACTGGAAAGATGAGTGTCGAGCGGGTTGGATCGTCAGAGTCAAAGTGTGGAGAATACGGATTATCCAATGTCCCCTGTGGATTGTTGCTTGGGTAGAGGTGTCGTTCCTACCAATCGAGGGTCAATGCCAGTGCTAAAGGCAACAATTTGCTTACCTTGAAGGCTATATGGAGGAGCTGCTTCTCCTCCTTTTCTCTGCGTAAGCGCTCCTCGTTTTCTTGACGCTGGCGGTCTCTTTCTTTTTTTGTGCTCTCCGCGCGTGACCGAAGGGACTGTACAGCTTGATTGTGAGGATCGAATGCGAAACATCGATCGCAACAGTCCAGGGCCTCCTCAAACCGATCCAGAGCTAGCAGCGCTGTTGCTGAACGATACAATGCTTTCGATGATTTGGCATTAATACTCAAGGCTTTTGAGCAGTCCTTGAGCACCAAGCCATAGTTTTCTGCCTTGGCGGTCAGCGCTCATTATGGATTGAAAGATTCCACATACCCAGCTCAAGATTGCAGGCAGCGCGATTGCAATACAGAGTTTCCTGGAGTGTAGAGTCCGTCGGCTTCGCATCGAGGCCTTGGGTATAGAAACCAATTGCTTCTCGGTAACGCTTTCCCTTGAAGTAGTCGTTCCCTTGCTCCTTGAAATTCTGGGCGATTTCTTAGCAACTGGTCAGTGATATCGCAAGAAAAACTGGGCGTCAACACACCGTCCGCTGTACCGTCGTATGCGAGGCTCTGCAACGCTTGGAACGCGACATCGTCCGAGTCCTCGCTGGGCAAAGACTTCATGAACAATGGGAGGGACTCTAGGGACGCCAGCGTCTCCTCGAGGTCGACTTGCGCTGGTTGTGGTCCAATCTGTGAAGCCATGTTCAGCCTAGTCCGCCCCTCTGGCCGAGTCGAACAAGCGAACGAAAGCAAGCCAGTTAGATTAGATAAGATTCATCTCTGTCGAGTTATCTAACCGCAACCAGCTGACCCGCGCGAAACTGGTATGGACATCCACAATATCTTTCGGAAACCCGCTTTACATCACTTCCTCCAACTCTCCCGTCTCGCGAGATGACTCCCCTAGCTGTGCGAGGACTAAAAGCTGCTCTAAACTCTACAGGCAAGTTCAAGTTTAAGGTCAGTTTACCACTGAACGCCTCGACTAGTGCTCTGGATGACACGCGTACTAGAGTCCCGATGCAGCGGTCGACTTTCTCGTTATTGGAGGCGGTGGGTCCTTAAACTATCTGTATTTCATAGAGCACGCGTAATTCCTAAAATCTGTCGTTAGGTGCGGTCGGTCTAGCAATTGCCCAACGGCTGTCTCAGCGATTTCCGACAAAGACCACGTTTCTCGTAGAAAGGCATGCACGAGCCGGGGAGGAGATCAGGTAAGTTTGTGTATTGGAGATCGCACCGGTCCTGATTCATAGCATGGCGTTAGTTCTCGAAACTCCGAAGTGATTCATGCAGGTATGACTCTGCTACGACGGCCACCTCGAGCGTCAGAAGCTTATTACGTTTCCTCGTTGCAGGTCTCTATTACCCACCCGAGTCTTTGAAGACTCGACTGTGCCTGCGTGGGCGCCACCTCATGTATCAACGGTGCAAACGATACAACATACCGTATCGTAAAACGGGAAAGCTCGTTGTTGCCCACGAGAGCCAACGATCGTATGTCGAAAGCCTGCTCGAGAAATCTCACTGGCTTTCGTGGCCTCCCCACTCGGCACAAGCACCGCAACTGGCAGGCGAGCCAGTCCTCCCCACTACCCTCGTTAGCGGAGACCATGCGCGCGAGTTGGAGCCTGATCTGTCAAAAGACATAACTACAGCCCTGTGGAGCCCAGAGTCTGGTATTGTTGATTCGCACGCACTCATGGGGAGCCTCGAGAAAGACATCCTGGAGTCTGAAGGAGGGGAGCTCGTGTACTCCACGCGTGTCGTCCGTGTGGATCGCTACAAGGGTGCTGAGGCATTTCCTACGGCACCTTCCCATGACGGCTGGGTGGTGCAGACTGTGACCGATGGTGCACAGGAAGGAGATGCCCTCCTTGCGAAGACACTCATCAATGCGTCCGGATTGTCCGCCAACCTCGTTCTCAATTCTCTTCTCCCCGAGTCCTGTCGGATACCAATGTATTTCGCGCGTGGTTCATACGCAGCGTACAGTGGTCCAGGCATTTCAAATGTCAGTCACCTTATATACCCTTGCCCCGAGACTGGACGCAACAAACACGCTTTCCAATCTCTTGGCACACACTTGACCCTTGACTTGCAAGGGAGGGTCCGATTTGGGCCCGACCTAGAGTGGATATCACCACCGACGGACGCACCAGACTTTTGTTCCAAGGAGGAAAACGTTGACTTTTGGACCCAGCACCTGGTACCCAACGAATCGCGGCTAGAGGAGATGCACAAGGCAGTGACGCAGTATCTGCCGGGGGTCGCATTCGAGGGACTCAGAGCAGACTATGTCGGTATTCGCCCGAAGCTTGTGGTTTCAGGATTCCAGGATTTCGTTATACGGAAGGATTATGCAGACGGGAGAGACAGTGGGCTGATGGTGAGCCTGTTGGGTATTGAGAGTCCTGGCCTCACATCCAGTCTTGCGATTGCCGAACATGTGGTGGAGGATATGAATCATATGATCTAGTCCGTCGTAGCCACGTTGTGTATCGGGAGCAGTCCCCTGTCCTAATTCGAGCTCAGACGAGACTTAGAAAGCAACGACAAAGTGCGACCTTGTCACTTTCCCAGCATCCACCATGTTCTCAACACTCTCAAGGACTGTCCTCACCACTGCCGCTGCGACAAGGGCAGCAAGAACTGGCGTTGCTCCCGTCCTCGCCCGCGGTTACCACGAGAAAGTCATTTCTCATTACGAGAGCCCACGGAACGTTAGTTGCATCCACCGTTCACTTCTTGTGCCAAGCTCATTCCTCTTTCTATCTAGGTGGGCTCGCTTCCCAAAGATGACGTCGATGTTGGTACAGGGCTTGTGGGGGCACCTGCGTACGTACCTGTCCTCGCCCGTTTGTCATACATACCGCTCAATCGAACTGCTTCCTAACTCAGCTGCGGAGATGTCATGAAGCTTCAGATTCGCGTCGACGGGAATGGCATCATCAGTGATGTCAAGTTCAAGACCTTTGGCTGTGGAAGTGCCATTGCCTCCAGCTCTTACATGACCGAGCGGGTGAAAGGTCTCTCTCTCGACGAAGCTTCCAAAATCAAGAACACCGAAATCGCAAAAGAGTTATGCCTTCCGCCTGTGAAACTCCATTGCTCTAGTAAGCGCTTTCTCACCACGATGGGTACTTTCTTATCTGATATGCTCTGCTTCCCACAGTGTTGGCCGAGGACGCCATCCGTTCTGCCATTCGGGACTATCGTTCCAAGCGGAACAATCTAGCTGATCCCAAGAAGGCTGGCTACATCGATGTGACCCAGAGCTCCGCAACAGGAGAGACCATTGCCACCGCTCACCCTGCTCAATCAGCATAAGCTATTAGTAGTTCGCATAGTCCCACGTCTTTACTCTCTTTGTCCTAGCTACCTGCTTCGTATCTCACCCTCTACTGGCATTTTATCTTCTTTTAGTTTCGAAACGGACTCACGGTGTATGTACATCCCCATGCAATGTTCAATTTAGCATCAAATCAATGACTTGAGCTGTTATATCCGGGTGCTTCCTGAAGTTCCACATGGCTATTACCAGGGGTCTGGATCTAATCTATCCTTTATTCCCACTTCCCTTCTGCCCCACGAATGAGAAGCTCCCGGCTGCAAACCACCGTTCGTTGGCCTCCTTGACTCGCTGAGCAGCCGCAGCACGATTAGTCAGCTCGAAACCTGGGATGGAGTCAGCATGGAACACCAGACAAATATAACCATCAACCAACCTTGCACCGGAGTCACGGTGAGGGACGTAGCCGTTCCCGATGTCGTCGTGCCGCCTTGTGCTACACGTGTCAGCGCAGCCGTCCGCAACTTATTCGCCTTGGACAACTTTGCTGTTGATTTCATCGGGTTTAACAAAAGAAAATCAGACCACGAGGAGGGCTACTCACCCCGACTCTTGGCTTCTCCGAGTCCGGCACGGACCTTGCCCGTTCCGACGCCGATCATGCCGAGGCCCTTTGTCTGGTCGAATGCACCAACCTCCTCCTCGGCCTCCCCGAATGCCATTCGGTTCTGGAGTTTGCGCAGCTCGGTCTGAGCGTATGCTTCTTTGGCTTTACGCGCCCTGGGAAAGAAACGTGAGGCCCGGCGTGAAAGGGGAACAGAGGTGATAGGACACACCGTTTCCCTCCTCTTCGCTTTTTCGGTCCATCGTTGGGAATAGGGAGTGCTTTAGTGATTTTGGCGGGTGGGGGGGCTGCGAGACGGTCTATGTGCTTCTCGATTTTATCTCGAAGATCTTGACCGTACGACCCTGGACAATTTTCAACACAAAGAATGTGGTAATTCGCTCTCAGAATATGCTCACCATCTCTACGGGTTCGTTCAAGATCCATGCGAGCGGAGAGCACACATTTTGCGCCAACGGTTCGCTGCACCTTGAGTTGATACTCTGGGGGCGTCTGCTGCACTAGGTCGCATTGAAACACGAAGCCTGTGTGCCGCCGTTGGGTGACTGTGGAGAATCCAAGCGTAATCTTCTTTTGAGCACCAAGAAGCTAAGTGAAGGGCATAATGAGACGAATTACAAGGCAAAATGTCGCAGCGTGACTGACATGAACGTTACACGATGGCATTTTGGCTAGCGGACCGAGGCCACCTGCAACGCCAAGTAGTTTTGCAGCTGTAGTAGTACCAACAATAGCTGATAGGTTGGGAGCAAGAACATTCATTCTTGAGCTAACGTACATGAATATCTGCAATGGCAAGGGTGAGAGAAGCATTGGACTGGGAAGGATGCAACTCACAGTTTTGCGCGTCTCCTCCAAACGGTCGGCCAGATCACAAGCTCGCTCAACAGCTTTCCATCCCACGTCTAAAAGAGGTTGACCCGAGCTCGTTGTGGCCGTGATCAAAACACTCATGATCACGGCAGCAGGTAGTACACCTGTTAGGTCAACCTTTGTAGGATCCTAAGAGAATGGAAACTTAAAAAAATCCTCAGTCGTGAATGGGTTTGACAAACCTCGTTGTTTGCCAGAATGCGCACCGCTCGTATGTACTGAGTGGGATCTTGAACCAGTTGTTCCAGTTCGGGGAACTTTGGCGCGTAGTGGTCACGGATGAACTTGGGACGAGGATTCAGTGGACGAGAAAACCATGTCCGTTCGTAACGTACTTTATGTACCACAAGAATTTCATTGTCAACATCGACAGATAAGTTATTTGCTTGCACGATGAGAGTATACTCTGGGTTCAAGTGCGCAGGAAGGGACATTGCATCTGCAGAGCTTGGATTTGCTTGGTATTTCCCAATTTCCTACAGAGTGCAACATCAGCAGCGGCACGAGAGCAGTGAGAGGATAGGGTCACCTTCAATATATCGGACATCTTCTTGCTGCCTTCTAGTTTTGCTATTGAGCCGACGTCCTCTATTGCAGCGAGATCCATCTGCTGCACATCTTCCGCGTCCAACTCCTCTGCAGGCTTTACACCGCCCTCGAGCACGAGACTGGACCCTTCTCCTACCACATCTTCCTCCTCTTCTGCTTCCCCTTCATCTTCGGACATGTCAACGTCTCCATCTGCCTTGCGCTTCAATCCGTTCGGCGCCGAGCTGGTGGTCGGGGCAGGAGCGTCTTGGTTTTCTTCGTAGTCTGCGCTGCCATTGTCCGAGAGGCCATCAAGATCTGCGAGAAGCTCGTCTGCCAGTCCACTCATTGGCGTATTCTAAGGGGCCAGCATGCCACATTCCGGACTGGTGTTAGTTACCTTATTTAGCAACTGAGATGAAGACTGGTCCGTGCGCGGTTGCGAGATGTATATAAGCCGCGGGCGTTCAAGAGAACACCTCATACTTACCTTGATGGCGTATGCCCCTTCAAATAACTGGGTATGCGGGTCGTGGGGACCTTCCATAGCACGGCGACCCTGTCCATACAGAGGGTAATTACGGCTTGTATGGGCTTCGGCTCATGCACTGTCTCAATATTTTCCAGTCCTGCCATGGCCACTCTGGCTGGGCAGGCCATATTTTTTTTTTTTTCGCTCTTTCTACTTCCTAACCCTAACCCCATGTACATTTGATAATTACAACTCTGTGCCAACACTTTGTACAATACATTCATATTGTGCTCATGTCGTTTCAACCTGATGCAGGTTCGTTGAATACACATGCACCAGATTCACCACGATCGTCACAGTCTCCCCCGCCTTCGGGATCGCAAGGTGATCTAGAGCTGGAGTTACACGGACTCGCAAATGCGCTGTACAATTTGGGCACGACCGTCATCAACGACTCCACCAAGGAGCGTGATAAGCCAGCAGGAGGCAAGCAAGTTGGTCTTCGAGCGTATGTCTCTACAAGTTTCGGTCGGGTGTCATTCACATTGTAGCCCTGTTCACGATAGTAATGAGGTGGTTCACCATCTCACAACAATTGATGACATGGCCCAGAACATTCGAACCATGATTCCCTTCCAAGTCCTACAAGATATCGACAACGCAAGGAATCCCATGCAGCTCACCAAAGAAAGGTTAGAGAGGGCCGCAACCGAAAACCAATTCATGAACGGGAAGATAGCTGCTATCGATGTGAGTTCCTTAGCTGAGTTTGCACGCGTCCCTTATCGTCAATTTGCTCTAGTCTTATCGTCGGTTGTTGAACGAGGCGCTTGTGAAGAGCTTCCCTGACACTGCAGAGTACCTCTACCCAAAGTCAAGCATTAAGGAGCCTATGGACACCTGAAATCTAACAGAGTCTTATGTGCGTCACAGAGAGTGCCCTTCAATTGCTAGAATCGAACGCGCAGGCCATTATCTCCCTCTCAAAATAGTTCACCCCACTAATTACGTGCTATGGACAACACGAACGCATCGAGCTGTATCGTCGTGTTTGCCATCCCCCCCGGTTGACCGAGCTTGTCTCTATTTACCTGACGCTCTGAACCAACAGTGTTATGGAAAATCAATTTCGACACAATCCTTATCTTTATGCAAGCCTCCCACCTTCGCTCACCACCCCTTTTGATCCGCCAAAAAAGACTGGTGTCTATGGTTACTACGTTTGTGACACCATCCTCCCCTTACTTCGCGCGATGATCGAAAGTTCAGATTCTCAGAAGTTTGGCCTCGGACTTCTCAGTTACGTCCGTGACTTCTCAAGCTTTGCTGGCACCTTACGGACTTCGTGGCGCCGGCGTAATCTATTTTACTATCAGACGATTGCCGCCAATGTATCTACTCCACGATTTCGCAACCCGAATAATTGCTTACCATTTCCCTATGTGCACGAGCGCGTCCGGTCAACGCACGCAAGCTTCCCGCCTTTGGATATCTTGGTCCAACTGCCCAGCGCTCGGATACTCCCCTGTGCTCCGCCGCTCTAAAAGCCTTCCGCGTGTGGCCCGCATCATGTGGCATGATGTAGCATGGTTTCATCAGCTAGAGTCACTCGTGAATTAACGCTAATATGAAAAATTGCCCGCGCATCCGAAATTTCCCCAAGTCCCCGTTAGTCCGTTCGAGGAAAACGCACGGCCGCTGAAAACACCTTCGTTTGCAGCCCGAAACGGCTGACGGTCGGCATCTGATACTTCAAGTTAATCCTCACCGTCGACTATGGGAACGTTCCTGCGGCTGATGCGGTCAGCTCAACAAAGTCCGAAATCCAACGAGCCATTTCCCGGGTCTTTTTGTCTCCGAAGATGCATTCTCACCGGAACTATTTTCATCTTCGTCAGGGCGGATGTACTAAACTCAGACCATTGGTCATTTAGGCTGCAAACTCGAAAAAGCTGGACGGCCACCCGCGTCATACACAGCAACGCAACGGCCACCGGTTGGCGAAACGAAAGATCGTCGTCCTGCACTGAAACCTCCTCGGAACTCGTCCCGTCCAGTTGGGTGGGAATCCCAGGTAAAGTGACCGCCGTTGGCTGATCGTAGTAAGGACTGAAAATTTCAAGAAAATTTCTGGCGGCCCATCACTCGGCATTGGGAACCGAATCCAGCTCGTCGATCTGTAGGCGGGGCAGAGGAGGAAATCTGTATGATACAAAGGGGAAGAAGGACCCCGAAGACATCTATTTCCTGAACTGAGCCAGTTCACTTCTCAATGAGGCGCAATGTGATGTGATGCGATGTTATTTGACCATCTACGCAGACTATTTTGGGTACCACGTGGTCACTCTCGTGTTTGTAAGTGAACAGGTTCATTTCTCGTACGGCTATGTACTTATTACAAGCCTTTCTGGAACGGAGACGAAACGCTCTGCCGACGGGCCCAGCCATTGCGTACAATCCCGCTTTCACGTACTCGACTGCAGCATTCATCTCGTGAGCACTATCTACTATTCCGCTAAACACGTTTAAGTGGCATCGTGGCAGTACTAAGTGCTGTTCAGGGTGCCAACGTAAACCACAGCCTATGAGGAGGGTATAGGGTTGTTCGATAATTAGAAACAGGGCTTTTCATGAACGCTTTACCGTCATGTATTATGATGGGGTCCGTACCAGCCTTTCCTCAATCATGGGGTTGCCGTTCCCCAGCTGGCGCCTTGCGTGCAGTTCACGGCAGAGCACGCATTTACTTTTGCGCCTGATCATGTAGCATGGGAGTCATAACCTCATTGATGGCTTGTAGAACATTCCGATTACACGCGCGGTTTGTGACAGCCCGCAAACATCCCCATCATCCTGTGCTGTTCAACCCCGAAAATATGGGAGGATATCGGATAGGAGCTAATTGTCGGACATGTCGGTTGTAAATATAGGCACCGATTTGCCACAATGGGGGGCTCACTTTGACAAAAAGCGTTAGACTAAGCCATCGCGGGAATGGGAGAACATGATGGATCGATAGCCTGTGAGTACTCGTGTAGCTGCGTCTATGTCTAGTCAGCTGTGAGAACCAGTGGTGCAACATCCGTACAGGTGTTGCGGTGTACGAATATTTGCTGGGCTTGTATTGCCTTTCTTCAACAGTCCCGGAAGATAGGAATAAGGGCCGTTGTATTAACGGACCAGGCGAGATTGGACATTCCCAATTACGCGAGATAAGTGGGAGACACATGCACGCAGCTGTCGACGTAACAGCACGGTGAACAGGATACAAAATTGTGGCCTAACCTGGGACTCAGGGGGCGCTCGGCGATTTTTCGCCTGATGGAACTGGACATATAGGGACCCGACCTTAACAGGGCAGGGCAAAGTATGCATTGTGAAGAGATCTCTAATTCATGCATGTTGATACACGTGTTGCCAGTTGGAGTCATCATATCAGCCCGTGATGCAGGCCGTTGGATGCGCAGTTGAGGTATCTGGAAAACGCCCAGATCCAGAAAATGAACTAGAAAATTCCTGAAGCGGTGGACTGATCGCGATCTATCTCGCGCGTCCTCACAGCTAGGGCCAATTAGTACCGTATAATCATATCAACAACGGACAACGGGACTCTCACGGACGACGTGCGGACCCTTCCGATAACGGCCACCAAATGCAGCAGTGTTTGAAAATCACATTGCCAAATCTCAGTTAGTGGGATCAGAGATTGTGCCGATTCCACGGCTCGAGTGGGCGGAGTACGGGGAAATTCTTCATTGGGGAGCCCCAAATGAATGGCGGCGTATGGATGACTCTCCCGCAGGTGAAAACACAGGATGGTAGCTCAGCGCGTCCTTTAAAGACATTGTCCGGGATGCAAAGTTGTTCTGTCCTGTGCACGACAGCGACGTTCAACGCAATCAGTCCGACCCTGGCACGCAGCTTCGCGCGCTGGTCGAGTGTTGAGATCCAGTGATGGAAACTCGGCTCGAATACTGAGATCGTCGAATGGACTTTTCCCGTGGCTTATGACGCCCATCACTGACTCCTCGGAGATCGAAGAAGGGGCAACGCGAGAATTCCCATGAAGGGAGACTGAAGCACTAACCTGTCGCGTGAGATATCGACACGGATGAAAGATGTCCCCAGGAAGAGTCAACGGCAGTCGCCGAATTGAGGAAGAGGGTCAAAGGGTGAGAGTGTAGCAGAGATATGATCATCCAAGCCGGGATATACGGTTACCGTAATCAAGATATTTTAGCATGGGTGGAACCCACAAGGCTGTGGCTACAGCGCTAAGCGGCGAGTAAGAGCGTGTCTTGCATGAACGGGCGCGTGAAGGAGTAGTTGAGTTTGAGTTAGCGAATTGGCGTTGTGTATGATAATGATTCGCTGTCTGAAGAGCTGCAGCTTCGCGAAGTGATGTGCAGACGAGAAGTGGATCTAAAATAGATGCTAGCCGAACCGACCACAGGGAGTTTAGCGGCAAAAGCGGGTGCGGGTTCGACAGCAAAACAAACATAGCGGACGATGGGATATCAAACACCGTCGCTATCACGCGGGAATAATTCGCCCCTGATGTTATGGATATAGTACTTGCGGTGTGACTTTCCTCGGCGATACAGCTACACATCACTCTCGACCGTCATGGCGAACTTCGGACAGCGAGTGCGATACACGTGCAGATGACCGAGTCCTGCGAAAGCGAGCGTTAATTCTTCATCCACAAACCATAGTCAAGTCGTGCGAACATTGTAGAACAGTTCATGCACGCAAGCGTCCCCGTCTTCCCAATGCGATATCATGTCAGCACTACGAGAGTGATCAATGTCAGTACGTCCGTGCGATCTGCCTACAGTCGGAGGCCCACCGTCCGCCCTGATTGCGATTTTCGTTTATTTGAACAAGCACGATGTATTTGCTGGTCGCAGGATGTCAATGTACTTTCGTGGCTTCCGCCGCCGTAACTCACAATCCAGATGGTTGAATCTCTACCATCCGATCCTTGACTCGCTCCTTGATATCCTTCATCCATGACTTCACTTGATCCCGGTCAGTAGACCAAATCGCGTGCTGCAGCGTTGTCTGGAGAAGTTTCTTCATGTATGTGCGGAGTAGTTCTGTGTCAAAGGTTGGCCTGACCGGATGAGGTGAAGTGGCCTCGGAACGGGATATTGGAGAACGGAAACCATATGATGTCGACATTTCCTTGCCAACTGAGAGTTCCCGGACGATTTCACCGTTTTGCGATCCCTTGCTGCCTCTGTGTCGGTGGTGACGAGTACCGTGCTTTATGCTTTGTTTACTCGTTGTTTGTGCTAGAAGTGGAAGACGTTGAACTAAGGCGTCAGTAAAATTACTGACGCAAGTTCTTACCAGGCTGCATACCGCTTACTTGCCTGTCGTCACCTCTTGCAGTCCTCAGAATACGTCTTCTTCTAGGCCGTCATGTCCTCAATATCCTTTCCTCATTCTGGGGACGACGACCTCATCCCATCCTCCTCGTTGCGTGACTCAATGCAGGCGCAGTTCTACGCACCGCCTGGCTTTGACGTGAGCAGCTCCTTTCAGATGAACCCACTCTCTGCCCACCCGCCTCGGACACCTCGTTCCAGTACAGCAGCCCAGTCACACTTTGGAAACACCTCCGTGGGTTTGTACGATGAAAAGTCTGAAGAGCAAGCAACCGAGAAAGGTACGACTGGAGACACCGCTGATGAGGATGAAGAG
Organism: Boletus sensibilis; assembly: GCA_038092655.1. Lineage (NCBI taxonomy): Eukaryota > Fungi > Basidiomycota > Agaricomycetes > Boletales > Boletaceae > Boletus > Boletus sensibilis. The sequence goes on along the minus strand of JBBPQU010000002.1, from coordinate 34,920 downwards.
GTCGACGAGGAGAGTGAGCGCGTAGTGGAGGCAGAAAAAAAGGTCGGCAGGCATGAGGTGTGGCGGGATATGCTAGCCACCAGCCAAGGTCGGGACAAGGCATTTGTGCGTATTGCATACTTCTCTGCGAGTGCAGCCGCGTTGACACATTCTGGGCGGCAGAAATTGATGCAATATTCGATACGTGTATACCTACTGTTGCATACCAAGCTTCTGTTCCGAAGTAGCAAAGCTGCCTGGCCGCAAGGACTAGTGAGGAGACTAGAGTCTACCCGTGGTGGTTTCTCTTTTACCAGGTATTATGGTTCGAAAACTGCTGTTTGGGTACTCTGACCTCTGGTCATTAGGAAAATGCTCCTTCTGTTCAACTGGCTGTCCCCATTGAGCACCATAATGGCGCAGAAGGCTGTTCCCTACACCTCCAGCGGTTCATCGTTGACTCCCCATAGCCTTACGGATGTCGCAGCAAGAAAACCGTCGCCGTCCTTTACTGGAGACCTTCTCTCGCACCCATTCTTGCAAGCACTGCTTTCTGCTCCACCTCCTGTCCTCCTGGATCTGGTGAATGGCCTCTCCGACGATATACATACGCTTTCACGATTAGGATTGGTCGGTCCCAAGACAGGTGCTAGGGCGGCACGTTTTGCAGATTGGTGTTGGCTCTTTGGGACTCTTGTTGGTTTAGTCGAGAATGGCGTTGAAATGAGTATCGTGGAGGGTCTGCAGCGCGAAGGTAACTGTCGACTACGCGGTCGTAATGTTTTGCTGAGATCATGTTGCAGTGGAGAACCGAGCGTATAAAGAGTCGTTGGAAGGGGCAACATCCAAATCCCGGCCCAAGATCGCGAAACTCGACGAGAAGGAACTCACGAGACTCCGACGCAAGAGCTACTGGCTACAGGTTTCCCGGGCGAAGTTGATCATGGACTTTATCTTTGTTTGTAAGAAAGAAGCTATGTCTGCCACTTCTGTCTGCTGATGAACCGTTGTGCCAGCATATGATATTTTCAGATTCAAACGTGGAAAGGATACCGTCCAATCCTTTGTAGGTCTCGCAGCTGCCATCCTCAGGTACTTGATATCTCAAGTCGCCTAGACCATCACTAACTGTCCGATATTAGTTCCGCAAAGCTATACGATAAATTCAAATCTATCCTTGTCAACAAGGTACTTTCGAACACGGGTTGAGATGCGTATGCAGTTGTGCACCAGCGAAGAGCACTTGGCTGTTCCATGTGGTGCGATGGTTGCACTTCTTCGTTACCCTACTCTCATCACTGCTTCATATTACCTCTGCTCATGTTTACTCATTGTATCACATCTTACAAGCCATATTATGTTATATATACCGTAGATTTTTTTCACCTGCCGCATCGGAGAACAGGACGTGATCCTAATAATCAGAACCACGACCACCAAGAGCCCCTTTTGGATGATGGCATTTGCTCAGAAGTCGAGATAACGGGGACCGCAGACGGCTGTTGTCTTTGTAGCGAATCGACTTCCTCTTCGAGAGCGCGAATGCGCTCTTTCGCCTCGTCAAGGAATTTTTCGTGTGCAAGCCGGCTTTGGGCAAGATGGAGACCCTAAGGGAATGAAGGTACAAGGAGAATCGGCCGTTAAGAGCGGTACGTACACAAAGAAGCAAAGAAGGATAAGAACGAAGAGGATTCTCTAGAGCGGTGCCCCGACGCCACCGGAACAAGAGATGTCAACTCGGGACAAAAATTGCCAGAGGCAGGAGAGGAAACACGGTAAAGACGAGGATGACTCACCATGTACACCGCCGAGCCGAGTAACGCGACAGGAATCATCGCAGGAAGCAGCGACGCGTAAAAGTCTGCATGACCACTCCGCGGTTTGGACGCTGGGGTGCTGTATGCACGCTGATGTGGCACACGTGTATGGAGGACCCGTTGAAGGGACATTGCTGTGTGCGCTCCAAGTTGATTTAAATAAACGTTCGCGGAGCTGGCTGTATGGACGTTGATGAGCAAGATGCACCGTAGTTGGCCGTGAGACGCGTGCGAAACCAATGGCTAATGAAAGTGTTCACCAACGCCAGTTCACTAGAAACGTCCAGCGAGCCAAGAGAGTGCACACGTGGATCAGCGTGCCTCACACAGCAGTCTGGATCAAACGTGCGTGGAACGAACACGAGCAAGGATCTGCCTCCGTCCTCACTTGAAACCAGCCTCGCAAATCACTTAAAACCAACGAGACCTACCGATGAGACATTGTACCATGTAGATATTGTTGCTATCAGCAGGAGTAGTGGCGTGTGTGTGTGTGTGTTACCAAGATAGAAAAATGAGTCGAGATCGCAATGACAAGTGTCAAGCGCTACTTGGCCAGTGTTTTATATTTTACCACTACATACCTCCTTCCTTTGCCTCCATATCCCTTCCGTCCCGCGCTTCCCCTTTCCACCCACGATCCCTCCCTTTCCCCTCGCCCTTTCCCCGCCAAGTGGACTGGATCCCAACAACCGCCAACTCTTCCCTACCCAGCAAGGGCGAGTCCGAGAAATATCCGCCAGCCGTTTAAGCCACTTTACGCCCTCCAGCAAGCCCAAATGTCTGACGAGAAAATGACCACGTCGTCTTCTTTCGCTGGCGATGTTCCCTCGAATTCGCGGACTTCCCCATTCCGCAGCGCGTACCGTCCGGCTCATGCTTTCATCCCTGCTCGCCTTCCACCTGCGTCATCCTCGTGTCCTCGTTCACAGTCGTATCGCTATGTTCGTCCCCGCGGACTCCGGATATGGAATTTATTCAAGAAATGGTCTCCCGTGTTGGCGTATGCCGCAACCAGTCTCGGTTTTGTACTTGCGATCGCATTTTGGAAAACGCAGGTCTTCGATGGTGAGTAATGATAGATTCTTGATTGGTTCTCCAGTCTATCACCTTCCCCTATGCACAATCCGTGCTAAAGTCGTGTTTTCTTCGTATCGCTTGTCCTGATGTGACATGAACCTTCAATTTAACTCGCGGAACAATCAAGGCCTTGACCAACTGTCCCATTGGCTGCGCGACGACGAGTACTTTGGCTTTGCTATCCTCTTTTGCCTGATATTTATCACCACGTTCCGTACGTCCCCATCTTGAAATATCACGTTTGTTCGCTACTTACCCTTTCGGTCACATTCTTCCCATCTCTGGTCCTTGTATCTGCCTGGATGCTTCTCAATCTATACAGCTCCCCTCCCGCTGTATTCCACGCTGATCACACTCTCGGGTTATACCTATGGACCATGGATCGGTGCGGTGATATCCTACGCTGCTGCGCTATCCGGCGCGATTGTCGTGTTTTCCCTATCCCGCACATTCCTCCGTGAGCGGATCGCTCGCTGGTTACAGTCAACGCGCGGACTGTGCCGAGCCGTGCGAGCAATTGAACGCAAACCGCAACTACTATTCCTTGTCCGCGTCGCACCCTATCCTTACAATGTCATGAATGCCCTTCTTGCTGCAACGACCCTGAGTATGAAGACCTACGTCATCTGTACTGGACTCTCCCTCTTCAAGGTGATTGTACACACAAGTATCGGTGCGGGGATCAGGTCGTTCAGTGCAAACAAGGGGGACAACACGTCTAGCGCCGAAGAAAAGGAGGATGGTTGGAGTAGAGTCTGGACGATCGGCGGCATTGTGCTTTGCATCGCCCTCTTTATATACCTCAGCTGGGTCGCACGGCGAGCAGTGGATGATGAACTGGATGACGAGACAGAGCCATCCAGCAGTACCTCGGAGGAAAGAGTGGCATTCCTGAGCCCGGATGTTCCACTCGAGGATGAGGTTTCCACGCATCCGTACGGTCGCCTCCCGTCAGCATCTCGTTCGCGGGAGATCATGTCCGAAGCACAACTCATTTCGCACGACCTTGTTCTCTCCCGACGTAGCGACATGGGTATTGGCGCTGCATAGCAGCGATTCCGTCGCGTATTCCCTTGACCTTTTTACACCGGCATTCTATGCCAAGAGCTAGAAGGGGATGTTTTCTCGCTCAAAAGACGTAGAATCACGGACCGACAATGTATGTATTTCTTCTGGATCAAATCGGGTGTAAACTTTTAACTAGCCTTGGACATACGACACCTAATTTCTTTTTCCCTCTTTGTATGCATCCATTCGTTGGTTCATTTTATCTCGCTTGCCATGTCATGCATCGTACTAATGCAATTGCATGCTGTGCATATCGCGGACGATCCGTACACACATCGATGAGGCCTTGACGCCGTTTGTCAGGAGATCACGATCCCTCATGTCGGACACTGCCGTAAATGTTATCGCGCAGATGAAGGGGACCCTGCGGTAGATGCCGACGGCAACTGTCAACGCCACATGAACCTTGTCATATAATGAAAAAGAGTGATCACCTCAAGGGCACGGCCCTTCCTGTACACGCTTCAACAACCCCAGCTTTTCTGTTCACCCGGTCATGCACAATCCAGGACACGCACCCATTCACTCGCCTCGTTGATGAGATTTGCGATACCCCCGTGGTCTGTAATGAAATCCATCCTGCAGCGCCCTGCTCTGAACCTAACCTTTTTTCATGCCACGGTAACGTCACATGTCCCGTCACATGACAGATACGGCACAAACAAGAAAATACAAGGTCAAACCACGCCACGATATGACCCAATTTCGAGACATCCCCGATCAGAATTCTCTGCGATCAGATCTGCATGTCCAGATCGGGATAGCATCCTAATCGGGTGAGCGGACGCCGGCCTCCTTGTAATGGGTCCCGGGACGGTCTGTCGTGGAAAGGTCGAGGACTTGGCAGTGAGAAGAAATCCACCAGGTAACGGTCCGGCCAATTCAAATTATGGTGACCGTTGCGGTTGCGCCCATGCAAATGAAAACTTGACGCCTCACACCGCATGGAAAGCAACATCACAATTTGCTGCCGATTGTATGGCGCCAAGTCGAGTCAGGATATCAATGAACTGGGTAACGTGTATACGGGGTAACCGTATGTAACAACCAGAAAGAGACGCGAGCAGTGACGAAGGTATCAAAAATGGGGTGAATGGAGCGTGATACTACATATGAGATGAGTCAAGGTATACACGGCGCAATGTGTGAGAGCGATGCAAACGACGAGACGGGTATGATGGGATTTCGTGAAATGAACGGACGGACGTCTTCCGATTTCGTATATAAAGCTTCTAAAAAGAGAAGCGAACAAGAATGAAGACAGAGAGAAAAAAAAAGGAACGCATTTCGTGAGATCAAGGCAAACAGCGAGTGTTATCGTCCAAGTTCGAATGAAGACGGTCGGAATGGCAATCGTAAACCGTGCACCACAAATCTAGAATCCCTCCGCAGGTGCCGGTGCGTCTATAGGTCGCCCGTCGTTTTTGGTATATTGCGGAGGGAGATGTTCATTCAAGGGCACAAACCCGAAATCAGGCGAGACTTATTCAAGAAACTATTGGTCAGTAAGTCACGCCGTAAGACATCAGGGAATGATGAAGCGACTTACAACGGTTGATGTCCGTTTCAGCACCGCCGTAACCATCCGTGAGCGGAGGCGTGTTTGCCTGAGAGGAAGACGTATGTGATGCAGCACTGATGGAGGAGGCGCTCGTCGAGGGACGCTGCGTAGCTTGCGAGTGGTGTCCCCAACCATTGCGGCCATCCATCGAATCAATGGATGGGTTGCCCCCAACGGCAGAGTAAGCGAACTCGGTCTGGTTCGAGTTGAAACCGTAAGGGTCGACAGAGGGTAATTGTATCATGCTCCGCACTCTCGGCATGGTTCCGTTTTGTTCATCGGCTGGCTGAGGGGATGATGACGGTCGTTCTGAATGGTGTTCGTAAGGCGAGGGGTAGGGACTCATGGCTTGGCTGTGGCGTCGGGGCCGCCCCACCCTGAGTGAACTACTAGGCCCGTACTGCTTCGAAGACGACGGCGGACGAGACAGTGTGGGGGAAATGGGTCTATGGTGACCGGACCCTGGACGAGAGTAGTCACTCTGATGGTGGTAAGTTTGGTGGGTAGGCGATTCTTCGTATGGCAACGACGAGACAGAGGAAATCGAGTACCCCGTGGTGGGACGGCTGTGTGTGTCGGGAGAAAGCGACGGTGGTGTATGGTCGCTGTGCATGGACACGTTCGAGTACGAAGACGCGTAAGAGGTGTTGATGGTGGGGGTGGGCCGCGCGCCGTACCCATTGGTGGTCGGGGGGTTCAAGAGCGAGGAGAGACTACCCGAATGGCTGGAGGTGGAGCTGTTGGGGGAAAAGGACCAGCTCTGCTCAGTATATGGGTACTGGGAGGACGAGACCTGCGGGTTGTGATGCGAGTAGCCAGCGTTGGTGCCCATCGCGTTAAACTGAGCGGAAGGGGATTCATCTGCGGGAGAGATGGGCTGTAGGTTGTGCGACTGGTTGAAGATGCTGTGGTGCTGGGAGATGGCGGGAGGCTCTGAGGGAACCGTGAGGGGCGGCAAGGCCGCACGTGGGTATGAGGTTCCCCAGCCTGCAGCACCAGGTGAGCTGAGAGGGGTGAACGAACCAGGGGCAGAGAATCCACGGGCGCGACCACCGAGGATGTTGGGCTTGCCGCCGACGTTGGAGGGTACGGTGAGGGGGACGGGGCCGACACCGATGGCGGAGCGGGGTGGCGGGATGGTCGGGGACTCTTGCGTTTCGCGTTTTCTCGGCTTTGGGAGACGCGGGGGGACGCGGCGTTTGAAATTGGCAACTACCTCTGGAGGGGAATGGCGATTGAGAGTTGGATGGGCTGGTGGCTGTGTAAGAAGGAGGAGAGAAGGTTTAAGGCGGTGCGGGGGGACTTACACCATGTGCTTGCATCGGGATCATCGATGGCTGGGTCAACGTTGCGGAGGTTCACTTTGCGCATGAAGCCATAAATCTGTTCATTAAGCAACGTGAGGGGAGTGTTGCGACGAGAAGGAAAGAAGCACGGACGTTGAGTTGCCGAGAGAAGGAAGCAAATCTGGATTGACGGTAGATGCTTGGGAGGACGTGGAGGGCGAGCTGCTCTGGACGCTCCACGATGATGTGTTCACCGGCGGGGTCCCACCTGATCATGTGATGGTTCTCTGGACGCTCGAGGAGACTGGGGGGAGACGCGTCGGTTGAGGCAAGGGAGGGGGGCAGACGAGACTTACGCGTAAAGTTTTGTGAGAAAGGTCGCCTGGGGCTTCGACTCGGACTTTGTGGGCTGGTGCTGGTGCTGGTCATGAGACTTGATTGTGGGTTGCGGAGACGGGTCGTCAGAGGGGGAGTCGTTGGGAGAGCTGGGTGGGTATAGGGGCGGTGGTGCTGTGGATATCTGTGGGTATTGGTGGTCGGCGTGGCGGGACCACTGTGGACGGTTCTGCGGGGGCGGTGGATATGAGGGAGCGTAGAGGTCTTGCATGTCGAACGTTGCTGGGCGTAGGGACGGAATGGTGAAAGCGTCGGACGGAGCCGAGTTTGAAGGTTGAGCTATGTACTGAAGAAGCGAAGAAAAGAAAAAGGAAACAAAAGTCAAACAGACAGAGGCTGTCGACAGTCGACTCGTCGATCGACTATGTATATTATAAAAATCCCTGGCCGGTGGAGAATTCATATTCCCCGAATTTAGCTCTTACGTGACCCCTCTCTCCTCTTCCTCCATTTTCTCCCGCAGCTTCCCATTCAGGTCCACTACGTAATCCAGGGTCCTCCTCACAAGCCGCGGCCGCGTTCGGAAATCACCCTCGGTAAACTCTGCACAAATAAACACCAATACTCATACCCCCCCAAATACGGTCACCGTGCCACTCCCTCGGCGCCGAGGCATCCTGCGTATGTCCTTTTTCGGCCACTCTCCGCCCACACTGTATCGCGATCTCCATGTGATCGCATTCCAGTTGCCGCTGCACCATCTTCGGCGAATCGCCCCCAATCTCAGTTTGAATCTCATGTCAGCGAGCAACTGTGCTCCTACATCGCCTCCTCCCTCCGCGTGCTCCCCTGCCTCGTCCTGCCACAGCTCGCTCTTTGCTGCCACTCGGCCCCCACGACTCGCCTGTGCTCTCTACCCACGCCCTTTTTTTTTCTCATTGGCTCGTCCGCTTCCTCCTTGGCTCACTTTTGCACTTGCCGGGGTCCTGTCATCCCCTGTATGGAAATCGAACCTTGTCTCCCGATATGGAAGATGGCACTCCTCGACGATCCGCACCGACGCCTCTTCCCGCCCACAGCGCTCCTCCATCAGATCCTTTGCTTACATATTCACCGACTCTCTCGACGCCGACGCCTTCTCCTCTCCCCGCCGATCCCCGCGCATTCGTAATCACCTTGCCAGAGATCCTCCCCCTGCTGTCTCGCTCCCTCCGCTTCCGTCGCCATCACGTGCATACCTGAGCCCATCCCCGTCTGCACGCTCCCGAGCCCCACCAGACTCCCATCACCACCCTCATCAACTTCTTTTCTGCAATGATTCCGGAATCATCTGATCGCTACTTCTTGTCACTCACATCCCTTTCACCGATCCGCACACGCACAACGACTGCGATTAGAATAGCTTGTTTGTAACCAGGTATCATAACACTAAGAACGCCATCTACCATCAAAGGTGGCCGATCAGTAGTTAGCTTGTGCAGCGCACTCGCGTCGTAAGTACTTCCAAAGAAATGTAACGAAAAGAGAAGATGGGGTAGTTGTGCAATGCAAATAATACAAGTGAAACCCAGCATTTTTTTTCTCCAGAAAGCAAGCAGTGTTAGAGTCTAATGAAAGAGAGCAACCATAGCCAACGCCAACGACGGACCTCCAAATCTACACAAAATGAATTCAAATGCTCACGGACATCGTTGTGGAACCCCACTCGTCACAATTCACCATCATAGTGTATCGTGACGCTGTTGAAAGCCCCAAATAAATCCCCGTCCGGTGGCGAGTCTAGCCCGTCGTCGTAGCCAGGCGTACCAGGTGCAACAATACATCCTTGCTCCTCCAGGTGCAGTGAGCGCGATTCCTTTAGGTGTCGGAAATTGCTAGCATCAGTTCCGTTTGACCCAGCTGGAACAATCTAGACATCAAACAGGTGCATCAGCGAATACATCCACCACGCGCACATGAAATAGGAAATGGGAGCCACGTGGTCGGCATGAACAACCGTCGCAGCGCGCAACATGGCGCTCATATCAACAAAAATCGACTAGTCTCTTCGACATACCGGTGGCCGTGTGTGGCGTAAGAGACCCCAATTCATCTTGGAAAACCACTTGTGCTGCTTCACCTCGCTTGCGCCGCTCTTGCTTCCTAACCGAGCCCGCTCTTCTTTGTCCAAGAGCCGGACGATGATATCTTTACAGGCACTGTCCGGCAGTTTTCCATCATCCCAGCAACGCTACCATGCGGATCATCAACGTACCTGGATATCTTGGGTGTATCGCGGAAATGTACAGGCAGCAACCGAATATTCGCAAATGTATCGTTCCTCTCCTTGCCCTTGAACGGTGTCGTGGCGAACTGTGTCGCCGATCCCAGTGATCGAAAATTAGGCGCAAATCGAGAGTCCGTCAGCAATCTCCCACACTCGACTTCCACGACATATGGATACTTACGATCATCTCGTAAATGAGTATGCCGAGAGTCCACCAATCCACGGCGGCAGTGTGCCCTTGCGCAGCAATCACCTCAGGTGCAATGTACTCTGCAGATCGAAGCACAAGTGTCAGACACCTTCTACAAAGCACGCGATATCCTGACCCTCGGTTCCGACAAACGAATTCGTCCTAAAATCAGCCGTACACGACATCGTGTCGATCATAGGAACCTAGAAGCAAGGACGAGTGTGACAAAGGTTATCAAATAGTCGACGGGAGACGCATACCCCGTTTGGCTCTGACTGGTGAATGGTGGCGGGTCGTCCCCCTGGGTGTCCCGACTGCTTGGCCAGGTCGAAATCTGACAACATGATGTGTCCGGATTGATGGAGTAGGATGTCTGTCAAGTGCACAGTAACACGCTCGTAAGTGTGGCGACAGAATTAGAGATTTGACGCACTTTCCGGTTTAAGGTCGCGATAAATAAATCCATTGAGATGTAGGTACTCTAGTGCGGCGACTACTTCAGCAGCGTAGAACCGTGAGCCGTCCTCCGGTAGACATTTGCCCGGACGTGTTTGCAACGCGCGGAAGAATTCCCCGCCCATGCAGTATTCCATGCAGAAATACAGATACTCCTCTGATTGGAAGGAATGGTAAAGCGTCACTATAAAAGGATGATTAGAAGTAGCGAGAATTTCTTGCTCCGTCAATGCACGCTTGATCTTCTTCCGCTCTATCATCTCCTTTTTTGAGAGCACTGAAATCGTAGGTAAAATACTGGTAAAAGTGAGGTCGGATTGGACCTGCCTTTCATGGCAAACAGCTTGTCCGTTTTCTTCTCTTTGACCAGGTAGACACGCCCGACGTCGCCTTTGCCTAGCATCTTGATTTTGAGGAAGCTCGAAGGGCTAACCTCCACCTGCACAAAGAATATATTGTCGTTGAAGGAGAGAAGAGGGTCGAACATACGGATCGAACTTTGATGGAATTACTTGAGTAAGTTCGTCGGAAAGCAACTTTTCCGGGACCTTCAGCAGTTGGATTTGCGATCCGGGTCTTTGGAGTTCCATGGCCTGGGTATCGTTCGTGTCTCGTCGACCGACTTCTTGATGACCCCGAAGAGATGGTCTCCAACGAATCGTCGCCGTACTCCGAAATGCTAGATGGCCCACCAGGAACCGGGGGTATCACCTCTGCTGGAGCGAGTAAACCGTTCTTGGTCGGCGCAGCTGACCGCGAACCAGACAAAAAGAGATGCTTGGCATTGGGAGCGGAGGCGACGCGACGAATGAAACGAGTCGCTGATGCACCCATTGCTCGGGGTGACAACGGTCCTGAACGACTTGCTGAAGGACATCCGGAAGGGAGTGCAAAAGACTGTTGGGACGGATCGGCAGTCTGGCACCTGCCTGCGGTCAGTGCGGTGGGATGCGGAACGCGACCAAGGTTGATACGTTGTTTCTCCGACTTTGTCCTCACGCGGGGTTGAGCGTGTACAGAAGCCATCATGTCAACGCGAGCATGCGACATTTGAGACTGCTCCTGAGATTGTTGGGCTTGGCTTGTGTAATCTCGACAGCCAGGCACAAGGTACGAGGATTTTGGAGTTCCGCCCATGTTAGACTCGCTGGACTGCGTCTTGGAGGAGTTGTAGGAAGAACGTTGGTCAACGGACTGCGGTGTCGAAGGTGTCAGCGATGGGCTGGGTGGCGGTCCGGATGAATGTTTAGCGGTGAGAGGAGAAGAAATAATCCGAGGAGTACGATCAAGAGCAGGAGTACCGTTGACATTTGCCAATTGCTTCTTGGACGAACTTGGCAAACGAAAGACAGACTTCCAAGACGAGTGTGACGGTGACAAGGGTGACGATGGAGAGTGCATGATGAACTTGAACGGTCAGCAGCTGCGGCTTCGTGGTCGATCCGGGATCCTCGATCACCTTGCTGGACAGCACGAGAAGTCGCGGGAGGACGGTCGAGAATCTGCACAAAGAGAGACAGAAGAAGAAAATGTTCTCCGGCAAAATAAGCGAAGGGACAGGGCACCAGCTTGTTCAACGCGGCTTAGTCAGACGGCAAACGCCACTCCACTGTCCTCAACTTGAACTTGGTTGGACTAACGCCCACTGCTCGACATGACGTTTTTGTTTTTTTTTTGTTTTCACGTATCAGGTACCAAATGGCAAAACCAACTCCGCAGCTCAGTGGACGTACAAGACCACATAATCCCCATCGACCTCGGGGACAGTATGACGGAATCAAACATGCACGGACAGAACCACACTAGCCCCTCGGGCGAGTAGGGATTCAACACCTGACCGTCGATGCCGCTCAAGCACCATTGCCTGCTGGCAGGCGGTAGATAATCGGAGGCTGACCTTGGTTCCATCCTATGAGGTTCCGACAACCACATTGAGTCCGAATCTCGATAGTCATCGGGTATCACCGGAGCTTAGCAAGCTTGTCCGGTCCGTGGTTGACCGATCCATTGAGCGCTTGATAGTTTTCAGGGCAGTTATTGGGCTCGAGGCAGAATGAATTCTACACATGAACCTCGGCGGACGCTTGTGAATACCCGTTTACAAGGCAAGTGACCGGAGCGATGAGGGATTCAAGTGGATGAGCTTTCTCATTGTCGCATGACCGCCCTGTGAAGAAGACAGACCAAGACTGTGCCCAATAGAGTCAAATGAAGGGTTGTCTGCTTACATCTGCCGAGAGAAGGCATAGGGAGACAAACTTTCGGGATCGCAAGGAGCACGCTTAGCCATTCCGCACTCGCAGGAGATTCCCGTCCTCATGAGAACGGTACCGTAGGTGTTCACGATGCGTTGAACAAGTGTCCAATGTGTTGGATACCATGGCTCAGTTCGACGCAGATGCCTGTAAGGTCTTTCGTCGTTTTTGCAGAGTAGAGTCAGGGTCGGCAGCTCGCCTCGGAGCTTGCTCAAGTCAAAGGTACCACATGCCCGAGTATCTCGGAGGGGCATGTTGGCGTCATCGTCCGTCGGGCGAGGACATGTTGCCCCAGAGGGGACAACATTCACACACTAGAGATATTTATCATCATATATGCGCGCGCTTGGTGAGTGCGGAAAGTGCGGAGAGGACTCTGGGACATGTTAGTGATGAAGGGGATGGTCGGAGTGGGATATACAGTGTGTGTAGGACGTTCGGGGACGTGTACAGGGAGGTACTTGGTGTGCTGGTTCAAGATCTGAGCAAAGTTCGGCCGGGCCACGACCGATGTACGCGGAGAATGACAGACTGTTGGACGTGAAACGACGGGAGCCAGTGCGATGTTAAACTTATAAACATCAACCATGTACAAGTCTCCTCCATCATGTCCTCCAGATCCACTTCCCCCAATTCACACCAATCAGTGCCCCTCCTCAATCCCTCGCTCCGCCCCACTTCATACTGCTCCCTCCGCTCTCCCTCCCCCGCCCCGCACGACACCCCGCCGCTAAACAATGTTTCCCGCGTCGATTTCTTCTGGGTTGTTTCGGGTCTCTGGAGCGCCGTGTTCCTGGGGGCCCTCGACGGTACATTCCCGTCGATCTGCAAACATGCATCACTTCCAACCTTGTCCCAACAGGAACAATCGTAGCTACACTCGTATCCCCCATCGGCAGCTACTTCAATGAGTCCCAACAATCCTCGTATCTCGGCACTTCCTACCTCCTCTCCGTCTGTTGCTTCACCCCCCTATATGGTCAGCTCCTACGATCATTTCCCCCGTCGTCCTGGCTCTAAACTCTTATCAGGTCGACTATCAGACATTTTGGGACGCAAGGGTGCAATGCTTCTCGCGCTGACCCTATTCGGTGCGGCTCGCAGATCTCCCTAGGAAATCTTCTTCCTAATCTATCCCAGGGTCTGGCACCATTGCTTGTGGTCTTGCCCCTTCAATGGAAACCCTCATTCTTGCCCGAGCGATCGCTGGTATGGGTGGAGGCGGGTGCGTCCGTCACTCACCCCTACCATAAGTTTGACCATTACTCACTCGTCATCAAGTGTCATGACTGGTCGGTTCATCATCCTCGTTCGTTCCATATCAAAATTCACATCTTCCAAGTCACTAGTGTTGCCATCACTGATCTTGTGCCATTGTGAGTGCCAGCCCTTCGTCGCTTGTCCATCAGCTAGACTAAACACCTTCCCCAGAAAGCAGAGAGGTTTGTATCAAGGAATGACAAATATGTAAGTTACTCCATTCGACGGTCCAGCATCAGTCCTCGAAATATCGTATCAGCTTGTTCGGCCTTGGAGCAGGCCTGGGCGGTCCCATCGGAGGATGGATAAATGATACCTGGGGATGGTGGGTGTATCGACAATCGCACTGTCGTTGCTTTACTTACTTTCAGACCAGGCGTGCAGCTTTCCTCTTACAGGTCATCGTGTTTCCCTGTTGCAAGACTGCCGAAAGACGCTGATCTACCTTTCCCGGATAGGCGCCATTGCTACTCATCTCTTTTGTTCTAGTCGCACTCAAGGTCAACATTAAGTTACCTGATGCCGTCGCAACCGAAGGCACATATTCAAAACTTGGTCGTATAGATTTCCTCGGCTCCTTTACATTGGTTGTTTCTGTTGCAAGCATGTTGTCTGCATTCAGTATCAAAACGACAGAAGAATTACCCTGGTCGCATCCGCTAATATATGGACTGCTCACGGTGGGCGGTATCTTTGGGGTGGCATTCGTGTATGTCGAGGCGCGATGGGTGCCGTATCCTGTCATGCCGCTACGTTTGATATCGCAGCGCACACCATTGGCTGTTGCCTTGGCCAATCTCATGGCGTCAATGTCTTCATTCTCTATGGTTAGTGTGTCAACAAATGAATATGTTCCCTCCATGACAATTCTTGCTTCCTCTGCAGCTTTATAACATACCGTTGTACTTCTCTGCAGCCAGGCTGAATTCGTCCACAAGCGCCGGTATGTGGGAACAGTTTCTGCCAACCTTCGTGCTCTGACTTAATCCAACAGGTCTCCATTTATTACCACACTCCGTATGTCCTACCTGTCCCTCCGCGAATTGAGACTTACCTGCTTTAGATCGCATTGTCAACAGGCAGCGTGTTAGCTGGCTGGTCAGTCTTGTCCCTACTACCGAGAAAGTTAATTTTGAATTCTGGGCCGTCCAGGTGGATGCGAAAAACCGGGAAACTCTACAGTCTTACTCTGGGTTCAGCTGCGCTCTGCGTATTCGCAAGCGTGCTCGTTGCTTTCTGGAACGACAAGACGTCAGCTCTCCACCTATGGCTTGACATCGTACCGCAAGGATTTGGAATGGCTAGCCTCATAACGACCACGTTGATCGTGAGTATTTGACCATTTATCGTCTTTTCATCTTAAGCTTGGACCACGTAGGCGATGATCGCAGGCGTTTACAAAGAAGACATGGCTGTAGCCACCGGAAGTGAGTTTCATCTTCTCACAGGTATGACGGGATGTTTGATTGTCCATACCATGCAGTCACATATCTATTTCGCACCACGGGTCAAGTTCTTGGGGTTAGTTTGTCAGGCGCGCTGGTCCAGAGCGTTCTGCTTCATCAGCTGAGGATGCGAATTACGGGGCCTGGATCTTCAGATGTCAGCGGCGAGGTTGATATGAGCGGCTTCATTTGCATACTAACACCCTCCCCTTTGCCCAGATCATAGAAGAAATACGGTAAGAAAGCCCTTGGAGCACTGCCCACGTTTCTGGACTTGACGGAATTACGCGTATATTAGACATTCGATCAGTTCGATTCCAGACCTTGCCCCTTCTCTTCGGAAGGCTGCAATGGAGTCATATGCAAATGCATTGCGTGTGGTTTTCATTGCTCAGGTTGCGATCAATGTTCTCGTATTCATCGCCTGCATACCCATCGAGGAGCATCATCTTCCGTGCGTCTTCCTTCAGCACCCTAATACCTGCACAGCTACATGTGATATGCTGTTTTCTAGAGGAACACACCAAGAGCAGGAAGAATATTACCGTCAACAACGAGGTGAAAATGACACATCAAGAGCAGTAGAGTGACCATCCGAGCGCATGTTTCTACTCCCTCATCCGCTATCGCCGCGATACCTTTACACGGAAATTTGCACTGTAATATCGAGTACATACCCCCAGACCACGGAACTGTACCAGCGTGTTTTTTATACCCGATCAGACCATTCCGACAGATCTGTGGGATCAACCGACGCAGCACCGTTTGAGATCAGAGACAGGGTGGTCAACCCGTACATTAATGCTTGGCATATAATGTTAGTGATCCAGTCAATGCTCGGTAACAGCCCTCTCTTGTATCCAACGTCTGGGCCTCTTGTCCACAACCCCTGACGATCCGCCTCCTCGCTCTTTCCGCTCACTATCCGCGTGATAGTTTCGGTCGGGCCGCACAGGGCATGGTAGAACGTTTGACGCGGAAACGGTCAAAACCGAGGCAAAGAAAGTGAGCCCGAAGAGGGTTGAGATGAATGTGCGACGCTGCCAATGTGTTATGCGAAGAATACCGAACATTCTAAGGCTGCAGACGGCAATCAGCATACAATGGCAAGTAGGACACAGAGTTGTCAGCGGCGACCTACCCACTCTCTCCCCATACCCACGCTCCACAAAACGTTTTGTTGGGGGGCGATGGTGGTGTTTAATGACGAGTTCTCCAAAGGATTTTTTCGAGGCCGCACCCTTTTTTAGTTGATAGTTGTTTGGCTCCGGAACAACTCGGGTTCGAAAACGAGGTTTTGCGATTATTATTATCCTCGCAGGACGAACTTACCGATATGCCAAACTTTCGTCCCAACATTCGCGTCCTTCGGGACGTGAAAGCGCGCAGCGAGGTCATGGAGAACGAGGTGATGCGCCGAGCATATCTCTATGTCGCCCGCAACGAGACGTTACCCCCTCACGTTCGCCACCAAGCCCAGTTGCAACTCAACGCTTTTGGGAGGTATACTCGCCCAACGTCCGTGGTCAACCGATGTACCGAGTCTGGACGAGGGCGGGGTGTTATGAGCGAATTTGGCCTTTGCAGGGTAGGTCTTTTGAGCAACCTTGGTTGTCGACTTGTTCTTCTTACTCAGACACCATAGTTTCAATTCCGGCTCAAGGCATTGAACAATGAGATACCAGGTGTCAAGAAAGCTTCCTGGTGATCGTTCATATCGGTTTGTTCTAGTGAGGATTGTGCAAGACGATGTATTTGACAGTACCTCTATTAGGTTTGCCACGAGTATCTTGCACTTCCTCGACGGAATCTGAGGGGGTACATCACAACATACACGTATATATTATCTACCCCTTGAAAGGGTAGCTAGACTTTTAGCACATTAGAATACAGGGAACAGGACATTAACTTAAGAAGCGGGCGAGTCGCCCTGGGCACCAATATCGGACATTGTGAGCTCACTCTCACCTCGTTCTCGTCTCCAGCGATTGCATATATTCAGCGTGGCATTCTCAATCAAGTACCTGTTGTTCAGAAAAGTCAGCAACCGCGACGATTGCAAAGAGGATATTGTCCTAACGAGTATTTTCGCAACCACCATTCTGCCAACTCCCAGTTACTGTGTGCAAGAACATCGTCCCCGTGTAATTTAATCGCTTTCTTGTAGTCAAAAATGCAATCTGTCAAAGAGAACTGGCCTGAAACGACATCAGTCCATCCATCCACAGCACAGACCATGTGCCCCTGACCTCGCAGTAGGATGATACGGTCCCTTAATCCAGGATGAACAATGCGGTCAATGATACTTTCTGTTTTGTATCAGGAGCCGCACGTCACTCGATAGGGAGACATACCGTGGTTGATTGTCCTATTAAAACCAATCGATCAACAAACAGGTACGGAATACCAGGCAGAGAACCTACCTTTGGACCAGCGTAGGGCGCAATGAAGAGGGCAAGCAATAGGCACTATTTCTCATGTAGTTCTCCAGATGGTACCTGAAAAGTGAGGTTAAGCTGCAAGCGGATATATAGCCCTGAGATGATCGCATACTTGATGAGCTTGAAGGCTTCAATCTTTTTGGGGTCTCGCAACTCCAGTAACGATGATTCTTCATCATCCGGTTCGTCACTCTGTGGGGTAGGAAGGATACGCTGCTGGGAGGTTACAGCCCCATTCTTATTGGGCGGATAAGGTAAAGAATTCATTCCATGGTCACCAATGCCCATTGGCGGTAGGTATGACGAATATGTACTAGACGTCGAAGGGGTGGGATAATGCGCAGGGGTGCCGGAGGGAGTAGATGCCATGAAGACAGGCGAGTTCGCGTGACCATTACGGAGCACTTCTGAGAATATATTTTCTTGTGGCGATCGTGCGGCCGAAGGATATATCGAAGATGCCGAAGGATGAGGTGGAGGCACGGTGGAACTCATTGGCATAAGGAGGTGATAACTGTCGGGCCGCTCCACAGAGGTGCCATCGCTCAAAGTTCGTGATTTCTTGAAACGATTAGCGCTGGGAGCATCGTCTTCAAGACCCCGCTTTGAAGTACTGGATTGTGGACCCAACATTGATGACATTGCATTTGACGACTGCGAGGTCTTTTGGGAGTGCCTGCGTGCCTGAAAGCTCTCCCAAGCGGTGTCTGTCTCCCCCTTGTCGAGGAACGCAGTCCATTCGTGCGTCTCAAAACCGAGTTTCTGTATCATACCACCACTCCCTTCGGCGATAAATCCAGAAACACTCTTGAGTAAATTACGTAGAGCCAGGTTTTCAGCCATGAGGTCTGGGAACGGAGATGAAAGCGAACGTTAAAACAACAAAGACATGATTACGGACCCCTAAGGATAGCTCGCAGATCTGTGAATGCCTCATCCTGAGAGCCAGAAAGAAGCTCCACGCGAGCTTCGAGGTCACGTATCTAGATGGACACAACTACTCAGCGAGGAGTGGTTGGTACCACTATACCAGACAACGCACCCTCTGTTGTTTTCTTAGGCGAAATTCCCGCTGAGCTATGCGGTTTTGATCTCTCCGAGCGGCTTGAGAACTTGAAAAAATGAACATGGGCGCATGGTCGGGGGATGGGAGACTCACTTTGGGTTTTTCTTTCTTCCTGGTTTGCCTGGGCCTAGGCGGGAATCTTGTTCGGCGTGAGACGGAAAGTCATTGTCTGAGTCCTACGCGGATGATTTGACAAGATGAATGGCATTACACATTCAGAATGCGTCACGCTTACAAGGTCAGCTTCACCAGAGAGACTCCTTGGAGTGTCGTCAGGCATAGCGGTGGGTGGAGTCAAAGAAATCGTTTGTCAGAAACTGGGCAAGTATCACCAGCGGTGTAAATGTCTTTTTTTTTGCGAAGTTGTCAGTGTTGGGTTGGATGCTCGACGCTGTTTGCAGCGGTCCTTGCCGGGGTCATCTTCCCCGCCGTACCGACGGCTGACACATCTGCGTGTCTGAATCACTGCCACAATCTGTCTTTTCAGCTTCCGCTTGATGAGTCCCCCGCGCAACACACCCCGCCAGGTCCTCCATAGACGGTACCGCGTCTGAGGTTCCTATTTCGGTTAGTGCTGCGCATGCATGACCGTTTTTACTACCATCACGACGTCCCCAAGGGTGTGTGCCCCTGGTTTCAGAATCGTCGCGGGCACGAGTCAACATCCAGGGTTTTCTGATGTCAGGGCCGTCGTCGTGTCACCTTTACCTACCGGACTCGACCGACTCTTGTGACGTTTACTTAACCCCAGCTGGCCCCTGCGACTTTGGTCGTCGAATGGGCGGACCGAATCCTTGAAAAAGTTTCACGTTTATGATATATCCCTGCTGAGACGACCCTCTAGTCGGACCATCGTCGATCTTGGATAAATTGTTGTTTCCTTGTCAACATATGCATGTGTTTTTGACTCAACCATTACTGCACGCTGAACTCTGGTCAGCAGGGTCCTGGTCGTCAGCTGGGAATTCGCTATTTCGGTGAGTGAAAATATTATTCGACATGGTCCAGAACTAGCACGCGTATCCCCGTCACCCGTACCCATAAGTTGACCAAGAATAAGGACACGGTGAGCTCCTGGCTAGTAAAATATTCACTGTGCTGCAATGAGGTCTCTTCATTGTTTTCGTTCCTGGATTTGCCAACACTCCCAGGTTTCCCTTCCGTGACTTCATCGTTCTCCTGAATTTAGCGTGCATTGGTCGAGGTATAACGTACACATAACGAACATATCCATTTCGCATTCCTCGATTAAACCGAGTAAGTACGTTCTGAAAACAGTTTATACTCGGATCAAACACAGTTCATATATCGGGTCTCTATTAATTCAAAACAAACTTTCGCCATAAAATCGTCAATCCGCTGAACCCACTGAAAAATCTCTGTAAACCAGTGAAAGTCTACTCTATACACTTTCCACCGCACTCTGCTCACTTTGATATGGCCGACTCTGACATTGTACTCCGCTTTGTTTCCAGCACTGATAGCAGCGCGGACATGCGTACCTTTCGCGTGTTACAGGTGCTAGAAAGTGCCGCGGCGGAGTTGGAGCTCTACAAGGTAGTTTTTTTTGCCTTGCTTCCTTGTGCCTTGACACTGAAGCGCCCTCCCTCAGTTCTCGCACCCGTTAACTGGTCACTCTATGGGCACAACGACCTTCCATCGCAAGAACCTAGATACCTTGATATTCGAGACTGCCGGCCACGTAGAATGGTTTTCTAGTTTCAACGCTACGGTGTGGTTTGGCGTGGACGAGGTAAATCGCATTCTGCATTGTGCACGTCTGCCATGATTATTCTGGCTTCTAGGTTTCTGTCAAAGACTTGCGCAAAGTAAAAAATGGTGGCCAGTAAGTTCCTGAAACCTGCAGTGCTGACAATGTGTGCTGAGATGTGGCTGACTAGATCCCGGCGGTTCAAGACATGCGGAACGGAGTACAAATGGAGACTTCGAGAAAATGGAAGCGACATCTTTGTGAGTGTCACTTTGCTTTCAGTGTCGTATAACTGCCAACACATGTGGCGTTATTCAGTGTATCGACTCAAAGGATAAGCACGTGGCAGTGTGGTCCGGAGAGGATAGGAAACTCATGGTTGCCCCCCGCTGTGTCGCCATCCTGGATCGCATTGTTGTAACTTGCTTTTTGAACCTTTGGTTCAAAAGGTTGGGGAAGTGGTGAGGTTAGCGATGTTTTTTTTGTCACACAAGCAGATCGCCACTTAATATCTCCCTATATATACTGTACAGCATTGTAGCTTCCCCAGTACTCCGCTTTAGAGCGGGGTGAGTAAAATTTTAATCACGTATAGTTTATACTCGTATTTAGATTTAGATATCACTAGGACGCGCACTTATCGGGTGTTCACCTGAATGTCGAAACCTTGGCTGAATGGATAGAACTCTATTCGTGTCGTGTTTGATTTCGAACGCTCTTCCGTCCCGTTCATGAAATGTCTCTGGTATTGCTCCAAAAGAGACCTTTGCGCGTACCATACATCTGATGCCACCACTGGTACTCTGCTCCTGGCCTCAGCATATCCAGTTAAACGTTATGCATGGGGTTGGCTTGTAGGCTACTAGAGTCGAATAGGTGATTGCACTGCATGGTGACTTTGAGGACGATCTCAAGTACCGGACAGCGACGGGAATGATCACCGTGCCTCGAATTGGACCACTGGTGGAAAGCTGAACGCATGTACCAGCAGAGAGAGGGGGGGCTTACTTCTTGTCGTCCTCTTTTTGTACATGATCCGGTGACCACACTCTCGACAACGGATGGGCTCCCTTGGTTTTATCACATTTTTAGCGCCACAATCTTTGGATGTTTGTCAGACAATGCAATGCGCCAGCGTGAGCAGGTGAGACTACCTGCGCAAATGTATTCCATATCTTGACGGGGATTCTGAGCGAAGCCTCCGCCCCCGCCAGATGTGTTGGGCTGGTTCATGGCTGGTTGAGCGAGAGCTGTATGCCGTGACGCCAAGTTGTGACACGTGACATCGTATGTTGCACAGCCCCATTAATGCTCAGGTGCGTTGGGAACGGCTCTATGTTATGGTGATGGACTTGGCGACGATGCGTTGGGGATCACCGTAATCACGCCGCACAGTGCTCGGTTGCCCAGCACGACAGTCAAATAATGTCCACGAGGTGGGTTTTTTCCTTCCAGACTCTTCAATCTCTTCACAGCCTCGACCTTCTTGTTTTTTTTTTTTTTCTGTCGTGCAGGGCCATTCTAATTTCTCGACGCCCGGGTTCGGAACCGGTTCGGGAGGTAAAGCTGTGTTAATTGGCCCGGCGAGGATGATCACCTTGCCGACGAGTCTGGATTCCTATTGTTAGCCGTGCACGATGCAGGACAACGCCTACAGTGCAAGGTTACGCTCGTGGATTTGACGACCGTCCATACGTGACAACCGTGGGGCGTCTCCAAGGCGTCTTACTTATAACTATGCCTTCCCTCCACCCTCACTCCCTCCAAGACCGCCTTTACGACGTCCCCATTTCCGCCCAAATGGCCAGCGCACTTCCGTCTTTCATCGAACTCATGGCTTCTCTCGGTCTCGACAATGATACAAAGCCCTCTCCACCCCGCATCACCACTTCCCGTTCTCGCTCAGGCTCCTGTTCCTCCGTCTCATCTCTTGGCAGTTCAAATCCAGGCTGCAGCCCAATATCACCCTCCTTTGTTATATCCTCCGAATCCATCTCCCGAGACGTGGACACAGATAGGCGGCATGGCTCCTCCCGTTTGCGGGCCATCCGGTTTTCGCCTTATATTTCCCCAAGCGTAAGTACTCCACCCCAACCACACAAAGGCCTCTCTCAACGTCTGTATAGTCCTCCGCTAGACAGAGCAGCGCCACATCACTGACCTCATCTGTTGATGAGGTAGAAAACGGGCGGAGGGTATGTCGATTAAACTCCCCTCCGTGATCCGCGGATCTGACGTGTTTCTCCTCAGTCTACCTCCCCACGCTTGTCCTCGTCTCCAGCTCGAAATAGGCCTTCTCCCCTGCAATCTGCCAAGAATTCCCGGGAGTTACATGCTACCACTCCCATCTCAAGTTATGCTCGTCGTAGAACACCGCAGAATTCTCCGACAACGGCAACCTTCCCTCACCGAGTACATACTGATCGTCCTGAAACGATCGTCCTACCATCGCTTTTGCCTGCTCCTATTTCTCATTGACGGATAGTGGTTTCTGCCTAAATCATCGACCCTTTGTCCTTGATGGATGGCAAAGAAAATACGATTCTCGTACCTATTCTCACTTGCGGCCAGCAGCCCGTACACGCGTTCTTTACTTTTCTTATCACGGACTGGGTGTATATTCTATTCTACGATCCTTGGACTCTCATTTGTATATCATCAATGGCATGCGTTCCTTACACACTCTGTCAGTCGTGATCATCCTCATCCCGACCGGGACAATGTTTCGCCAGGTCACTATCGTCTTCGTACTTCGTCCCACACCAAAAGCAATACGCATGCTTGTCTCGAAGGTATGTCAGGACCAAACTCAGCCGATCTCGAGGCTATGTTGGCAAAAAGTCAGCCTGCTATTGGGGGAAAAGCATCGCGGCATACCCCGAGACGGAAAAAATATACAGCCTCTTCGACCGTTTCTACCGGAAAATCCTCTTGTGGTGTTGCCTTGTTCATCCCGTTGTGGTCGTTCAGCGTGTTATCGTCTTCGTCGCTGGTAACGGGTTGCAGTGCATCTGCGCGCATCTGATCGCGCAACCGAGTCGCTTCATTGCCTCTCCCAGAGGGTACAAGAGAGATGCCTTGTGTATACTCCAAAAGGGCGTCCATCAGCCCCTTGGGGATGGAATCGGCATCGTTAGGGTTGATCCAGAGAACGTTGAACTGATGGACGATGGCAGAACGCATGATCATCCATCACGGTGCAAGATATGGAACGAAAACACTGACTGTGATTCCGGCCATTTCATCAAGGGTCGCACAAGTCCGTTGTGCAGGCGTCAGACGGGCTTCTGCGCGCCTTTCTTCGTATTCCCGACGAACAAAGTCTCGGAAGCTCTCTTTGCTGGCATCTTCGGCCATCTTTGCCATCTTTGCCAAGCGGTCGGAAGCACCGGGAGACCTTGTGCGTTTCCCTAATCCAATGCCTCTCTTGCCTACAACCAAGATGAAATAGAGCGTGCGATGATGAGATGCATCACGACGAACCTGACCATTCGTTCAGAGGGAGCGGCTCGGCCCTGTGTGTTGGCTCTGAGGATATATTCCGTCGTTCGGTGGGCTCGGAAGATTCTCTAGTTTCGTTCCCCGAGGGGCCAGGGGGAGAGGTACCCTGATGGGCTGGCAAGCTCTCCTTCTGACCCAAAGATTGCCCTATTTTGAAACCCATTTTGAGCATGATTCCCAGTGCCTTGTTCTCCCCGGGCCCTTCGTTGTCTTCTTTCGCCCGCTCGAAGAGGCTCTTACGGAGACCCTCTTCCCTGGATTCCTCCTCGCGCTGGCGACGACTCTTGAGTCGGTTCTGTTCATTCTTGATACGACTCTGCTTCAAGGACTCTTGGCGTTTTTGAGCATATGTTTTTGGTTGAGAGGACGAAGCAACAGCTTCGACAAGGAACTTGTCAGACAGATAGTCCTCCTCGTCTGACATGATGCAACACGATCAAACGCGGGCACAAACATCAGACGCTCACACCGGTTTTCATGTGGGCATGAACGGGTCATCAATAACCATGAAAGTACGTAGCAAGTCGCATATCAGGTTGACCAAAGCGACACTACAAGTTCGTAAAAGAAAACAGCACCAGACCGCCGACAGGGTGAATGAATTACTTGACTCGTGAAAATCGCGGAAAACTTAGCAAAAGAACAATACTAAGTGACGATAAACTGGCACTGGAATGTGCGTTAATGAAGAATGAAGCCAAGAGAGGGATCTGGGGTTATGATCATATGAGCGCATTCAGGCCGCTGGAGCGTCCGCGTCAGCCTCGGGGCCGGCGTTATCAGCTTCCTCTTCCTTGCTGGCATTGACGGCGATCTTGACAGCAATGGCACGGCCACCAACTTCTTTGCCTTGGATTGCCTCGATGGCCTTCTGTTGCTCTTCCTCGCTGCCAACGTCGACGAAGCCATAACCTTTGCTTCTCCTAGGCTGTCCAAACTTCCTGCGAACCACGCGGGCAGAGACGACATTGATGCCGGCCTCGGTGAAGAGGGCGGACAAACCCTCGTCATCGATGTTGAAGCCAAGATTGGCGACGAACAGCATGTTCTTGGAGGGTTCGCCAACTGGATCTTCACCGGCGGGGCGATGGGGACGTGGGGCTCTGGGCCTTCTTGCGCGAGGCTGTCTTTTGGCGGGAGGGGCCTCAGATGCACCTTCGGTGGCGGGTGCATCGTTGACCTCCTGGGGAGCCTCGCCTTCTGCAGGAGCAGTAGTCTTGCGCCTTGGCTTACGCTAAATGAGAGTGATGAGATGGGCAAGGCATGAAGGATCAAACAAAAGACATACAGCATTCTTTTTCTTCTTTTTCTTGGGTTTTGCTGCTTCGTCGGTACCAGGAGCAGCAGCAGCGTCATCCGTCTTGACGTCGCCATTCGCCTCTGCCTCGGTGACTTCGCCGGGCACGGCCTTGCCACCGCGCCTGCTTGGACGTCTCTTGGCCTTTTTCTCCTTGTCCTTTTGATCGGCTGGCTTGGCAATTTCAATGATGACCTTGCGGCCATCGAGTTCCTGTCCGTCGAGGGACTCGACTGCCTGTTGGGCAGCCTCTGCGCTGGACACGGCGACAAAGCCATAACCTGCGGAGCGGGAACCGCGCAGGATGACCTGTGCTGAGATGCTAGGGAGAATGAGCGGGGAATAAGGGGATGCACGCGACGGTAATTACATGTCGCTCTGTACGGGCGCAAAGAAAGTCTTTAGCCCTTCATCCGTGGTGGAATACGCAAGATTTCCAGCGAAGACCTGAAAGGGACAGGATGAGGAAATGAGACTGCGGATCTGG
Organism: Boletus sensibilis; assembly: GCA_038092655.1. Classification (NCBI taxonomy): domain Eukaryota; kingdom Fungi; phylum Basidiomycota; class Agaricomycetes; order Boletales; family Boletaceae; genus Boletus; species Boletus sensibilis. The sequence goes on along the minus strand of JBBPQU010000002.1, from coordinate 9,418 downwards.
GAGCAGTATTGTACCTTGAAACCGGGTGCTTCTTCGATGAGAGAGTCTTGCGTAGCCGGAGGCACGCCGTTTTCAGTGACATGGGCGGCTTGGGCATCGGACATTTTGAGAGGGATGAACTGATGGAACTTTGGGGGGATGAACGCGGGGATGAACGATGGATGAACCGATTCTTCGTGTCGAACTTGGAGGTTGAAGAAAAGAATGGGAGCTGGCAGGGGTGCTCTATTTGTATGAAATTATTACGCAAACAAACACTCGGACTGCTCATGTTTCCATGACATTCACATCAGTTGTACATAATCATTTTCGACGGCCGGTCGTCGTCCTGGTCTTCCTCCTCGTCGTCGTCGTCGTCGTCGACAGCGACAGCGACAGCTGGGGCCCGTGCGACTCATTACGTAATGCGAGCACATATAATCAGTCCGTGGTCGCTTTGACTACCTACCTTCATATCCACGTTCTTTTAAAAAAACTACTCTCCTTCCCAATGGCGGCGTTCAAGTTGCTCAACCTCCTCGCTCTCGCTTCCGTCGCCATCGTCGCTCTTTCTTCCGCTCCCGTCCAGGTCAACGCCCTCGTCGCAGATCGTGCCGAAGTCGTTCGTCACATCCGCGGACACGACGCCCTTGCCAGGCGCAAGCGCGACAACACTTCTGCACCCAGCGCCTGCAAACCCAGGCCATCCTCTTCTCTGCCTCCCACATCTACCCCCGCCCCTCCGCCCACCACTTCGACCACTCCCCCTCCAGCTCCTTCCACAACGTCCTCGTCCTCTGCTACTCCGAGCCCCACCTACAGTAGCTCAAACACCGGTGGAAAGAAATGGGGTCTTGCTTGGCCTAACGGTGACCAGTGGTTGTCAAACTTTGCCCGTCCCAACGTCCAATAGTATGTCTCGCCCTCCCTTTTCAGATCCGCTGATACCACATCCGTCTCTAGTCTTTACACTTGGAGCCCGTACCTCCCCGACGGTCTTGGGGCCCTTGGAATAAAGGGTATCCCTCAGCTCTGGGGTTATAAGGATACCAGCGACTTCCAGAGATTGGTCGTCCCAGGTTACGCCAACTATGTTCTTGGTATGAATGAGTCGGTATTTCCGTGTTCCCCTTGTCTCCCATTCTTACTCGCCCTCTAGGCCCAATGAGCCCAGCCAGTCCAACATGAGCCCTCAGGATGGTGTCAACCTCTGGATGCAATACATTAATCCTCTCAAGGACCAGGGTTACTACCTCATCTCCCCTGCTTGCACGGACGACGATGCCGGCCTTGCGTGGTACCAGCAGTTTTTCTCTATTTGCCAGAGTGCCGGTTGCCACGTATGTCACATCTGCGATAGCAACCAATCATATTTAGATTTTGCTCCCAGGTTGATGCCATCGCTTTCCACGCCTATACCGCCAACGCTCAGGATCTTATCACCTATGCCAACACGCTCCACAACACCTACAATTTGGACGTTTGGATCACTGAGTTTGCTGACCAAGTAACTGCTCACTTATTGCGTGACTTGGCGTGTCAACTAATTCGTTCCGAAGAACTACAGTGGCACTGGTGGCCAAGCAAGCATGGATGAAGTTTGGGGCTTTGCTACACAGGTTGCTGACTTTGTCAACAACACTCCATGGATTCAAGGAGTGTTCCCCTTTGGTGAATCTCCTTCCCTACTTCATCCTATACCAACTCACACGTTTTCAGGTGCCATGACCGACCTCCAAGGTGTCAACCCTGCCAACTCTTTGCTTGGGGGCAACGATTATCCCACCGACCTGGGCTACTACTACTTTGGTTAAATGTTTAGAGTAACGAGGATGCACTCCTGGCTTGTGGAACATTCAATTCCGATACCCTCCACTCCGTAGACGGTTTTTCTTTTTTTTTCTTACTTTTAGCACTTTTTACTCACGCAGATATGCGTGCTTCGTGCTTCGTTCGTCGTGCTTCATGTTTTGTGCCGGATGCATATGTTGCCGACGATGTAACTTGTTGAACAATGTGACTGTTGAAATTGCGATCATCGCCGTTTGGGAATTCCCTGTGTCTGAACAATGTCACAAGGCTGGTGGGCGGAAGAGTATTCCCACTCGTTCCGTCACATAAAAACAGAGCGCACCGGAAGTTAAAGAGACACGCCATCTCATCTCCCTGCGGAAATGGTCAAACACCTGCCCCCCGTGGTCAAGCAACTCTTGACGTTGCGCAACCCGGAGGCATGGCCTAGTCCTCCTGTAGAAACGCTGCACCGCGTATTCACAAGTACGCTCAACGAGGCCAGGCAACGGAAAGCAGAGAATGGTTGGCTCGTCCTTTCGGCGAGTACACGGTCCTTTCTGCTAATTGAACAGCGCCCCATTGAACCCGAAATGACAGACATGCACACTCCTTACCACCAACAGACCCTCGTCTGTGGGACACCTCTATCGGTTCATAACTAGGACCGACCCTACCCTGCCTGAGACACGAAGGAGCTTTACCGAAGCCGTGAACAGAGCTGCCATGATGCGCGAGGCTACATTAAAGAGCGTCATCTTCGTTGGCGTACCTCGGGTAAGTCTGTCCGAAAAAAAAAAGGAGCAGGGGCTTTCACTTCTAGAGAGTTGATAAAACATGAACTATAATTTAGACGATCCTGTCCTTGACGGGCTTAAAGGATGCGCTAGAGGACGACGTATACGCTGCGTTACGAAAGAACTCGATCAGGTGAGAAGAGATCTGGTATTGCATAACAGCACGAGGCGCTAGCATTCCTCGCACGCAGGGAGGCCAACGTAGAGAACATCGAGGCGACCATCCAAAGGGGTATGGGCTTGTGGAAGTCCATTTATGAACCTCACGCTGTCAAGTTGTACAACAAATTGGGGGCACTTCATCCCGATTTCATCAGTACGTATTCGATTTCCATCTTTACCCCGTGGTCTTATCTTTCCGCAACCCCCCTCGTTGATGACAATCTATCGCATCGCCTCGTTTACATAACGTGCCTCGAGTTTGATGAATAACTAAATCTGCATCTTTATTTAGCGTTTATCATCCAGGCCTATGGCACGATCCTGTCCCCTCTGCCGCGAGGAGACCTGGAGCAAGGCAATCTCACTCGGGCTTTGGGCTCGGTTGTCGGAATTGCTACACTTCGAGCCGAAGGAAGAGTCGGTCCTCAGCTCACCAGTCATGTCTTTGGTCTCCTCAAGGCTCGTTATGAAGAGAACTTGAACGAAGAAGACAAATACCTCGCCAGCGACGAAGGCACAGAATGGGTCGTTCGCAAGGTCGATGAGATCATCGATGCTGTGACAGCGGGTGAACAGGAGATCCTTGGAAAGGCCAAGCTGTGAGCACGCGCGAAAAAAAATCACTTTATTTGCTTGTCATCAGCCGATTGATCGTAAATGAATGTCGTTGCTCTGACTTGTGAGAGGTCATGCATCGTGTTTCCCCACGTGTGGCGTAAAACCCGTGTTCTGTGACATCGATGGGGGCTTCATGCTAGCATCATCTGACTGCGTGAAAGGAACACCGGCTGCTTCAGGTGATGTTTCGTGCATTGCACGTCAATTATAGTACATGTGTACAGGTCACGGTGGATAGGTATGATGAGAACGTGTCCCCGATCTAGCTTACAATGTGGATGCAGGAGAGTGCGACGTCAGAGACCAAATGCCTGGCAAAATCGGTAAAGCATGGCTGTTACCGTAACCGTGTCCATCATGGGTGGGTGTGTCTAGAGGTCAAGGAACATGAGTACAGTGACGTGACTCCTGGAGAGGAACCTCACTATTGTCCCCGCACCCGCATTCCGGAGAAAATGCAGCTCCCCGTAGACATCCCCGATCTGATACCGGGTGGCCCTCGTGGGCCGGAAGAAGGCGACAACATTTCCTGTGGGATCCTCCAGCTGCGAGCGAACATCAGTGCATGCAAGATAGCGACAATCGCGCTCGGAACCTACCAAAACGTCAGGTGAATTGGAAGACGGCCGCCAACGATATTGAAGGCCGTCGGGCGCGTTAAAAATCCGTGCGCCCTTAGTCACGCGATAAGCGTCGCATCCGGGGTGTCGCGCAGATATAACATACCGGGTAGCGAGGATCAGGGCGGACGAGGTCGGCCATCGGGACCGCGTTCTGTCAGATAAATATTGATCAGACAACGTGCATGTATTTTTCTCATGTTCGTTCTCTTACCTTGCCGATCACTGCTCGCCCAAGACCGCCGTTGGAAGCCCACTCGAGCTTCGCAACACGATCCTCTCTATTGGCGCGCACCGTCCGCCATAGAGTGGTGGTACTTTGTCCGTTGTTGCCCACTATGGTCTGCGGCGGGTTGTCAGGAACGCCGACACAAAGGTGTAAGGAGAGCACTGAACCGCGAAGCGGTAGAGAACACCCCACGTATTGAAGAGTTGGCTTTCACGGGGATCTTGGTTTGTCCAGGACAAAACGTCGTTGGTCGAAGCTGCCATCGCGAGAGTAGAGAGATGACTGAGATGGTTTCTGAGGAAGGGGAGGTGAACTGAGCCAACTCTACAAAGCACTGGCCGGGTAGGATGGACTCTTTATAGGGCGAGTTTTGAATAACATTTCACAAAATACTCTTGTTTTCTTTTTCTTTTTCCGCCGTATGACGAATTCGCAACGTGGACATTGTTGTGACAGATCAAGTATGAGTATGAGGCAACAAACGTGTTGTCATGAGAAGCCAGATTCATTAAGTTTCTGGAGTCTTTTGAGTGGAGTAAAGTCCGATGCGGCAGTCAGGTCGAGGCCGACGTGATCGAGGAACAACACGCGTTGAGCATAAGCGCCGATTTACCCATGGAACATGCGGATTGGCGTCGTAGTGGCACGCTGGCATTGACACGAGACTTGCCATTAAAGAGATAGGACGATGGTTGAAACGTTGACGGCCTACGGATAACCGAGAGTTTAGAAGGGCATCCAAGGTGAGAATCTTGAACAAGAATATTCAAAGACGTACAAATCGTGGCAATAGCAAGAAGAAAATGAGCTTCATGCGCTTGAGAAAGTACACGCGTGAAGGAAGCAACCAGAAAAGGCAGGAATGGTACAGTGGCGAGCGAGAAGAGAAGAACGTGTCGCAGGAGTGCGGGTAAGGTGTGGTGAAAATGGGCGAGTAAAGCGTGTCAGCAGCATGGCAAGATACCGGTAAGGTCATTGGGAGGAGAAAGATAGAACAAACGATTGGATGGCGGAACATGACCTTCCATCGGTCAGGCTAGATCAGATGGATTGGAGAAGCAGTGCATGTTGGCTCTCGGTATACGGGAACCGGAGACTTGCCATTATGAAATGTGAATTTGATTATGAGGTGGATGAACTTAACCTTGCACAAAGGCACTCGAACGCGGATGACGCCACCGCGCTTGTTCATTAATGTTCCCCAATACATGATGTCGAGAATGACGGGATACGCGTACTGCAGCAGTTGTCGGATGGACTTAACACAAATGTCTAACTACAGATTGACACATGGACCAAGGATGAGGGGGGCGGGCGAGGATGCATGGGGAATATTGATAAGACGGACTGTGTCGCACCAGGGACAGGTGATAAGCCGATGGATCACGATGTTGGCAAGGGCGTACCTGGGGACGGGCCGAGTCACGGCACGACCTGAAGTCCCAACGTTCTTGCGGTACCAATGACAGTGCTCGCGATCGACTCCAACTTGAGATGCTTGAGGTGGTCGTCTCTTGCCTTGATTTTGGCGATTTCGTACACGTGTTTGAGACTGATGGTGCCCAGTGTTTCGTGTCCGGGACGGGCGGGACCTTTTTCGAGGCCGGCGACTTGCTTGAGGAGGTAGGTGGTTGGAGGTGTTTTTGTGATAAAAGTGAACGTCCTGTCTGGCTGGACGTGAATCATGGTGGGAATCGGGACGCCCGGTTCGATATGGGCGGTCCTGGCGTTGAACTCTTTGCAAAAGTCCATGGACTTGACACCACGCGCGCCGAGCGCTGGGCCGACGGGAGGACTTGGGGATGCCTTTCCGGCACCAATCAAGAGACGCTGAAAACATGTAGATGAGCGTACTGAGCAGGTGGACAATGAAAGGGACGGACGACCAAGTGGACTTGACCTTTGGACATGGTACTCAACGGACGATGAGCCGGTTTGTCGGCTACTCGACGGGGTGTTGATGGGCCAAACAAGAGACAATAAGAGCTCGTTCTGCGCTGATAGGAGAGGTTTATGTCCGCCCCTGTGTCGTGATGTGGCGTGCCACACGTATCAGACTCAATACGTCCTGCCAATGCCACGTACATCATATCAAGCCAAGTAATCCTCAAAGAATGTGACGACGCCTGCTCCAAACGTAGCAATGTCCCTATCCGCAAAGATGGCGTGTACAACCTTCTCAGCCTGTTCGAAACACCTCTCGACCACCGCCCTCTTTGGGCAGAGCTTTCATCGTATCTCCTCCCAGTTGCAACCAAAAAAGATCCTACCTTATTGTTTCGAAAGTCCCACAGCAGCACGCCTCCGTCTTCGCTTGCCTGTGCAAAGTGAACGAGATGAACACTACCTCTTGTATGCCCCGAAAATTTGCCATTTCTGTTACGGTGGCCGAAACTGAGACATGGCTCTCTGTCAAAGTCCCCTTTGCGGCTGTCATACAGCTGAATTTGGCGATCCAGATGCCGGACCTCGGAACCATGTTGAGCACATCACCACCAACATGCAGCCACATCACTCACCTCTAGCAGTGTGACGTGCGCTGCTTGCGGATGTATGTGTATCTGTTGGATGACATTCGAGACAGGATGAGTCATCGTCATGCAACGGTTAAGATCCGTTATGTGCAGTCTCCCCTGCGCAGATGCCACTACCGATCTGTCACGATCATGGTATGCCAGCGCCATTATATAGGCACCATGGGAGACGACTCTCCTGCAATGAGGCTCGTTCAGTGTTTCGACACCAGCTGTCCATTGATGAATCGTTCCATCGTAGCCACCAGACAAAAATTTGATGTGGCCACCCTCAGCGTGTATTGCAGCGAGGCGACTCACACCTCTCTTCTGCGTATCTTGGTAGCGCGGCCTACTGCTGTGTGGGGACAGCGCGACATCGATCATTTGCGGCTTTCCCTGTTCATATGCCATTAAGACCTCATAGCCGCTCAACAGACAGGAATCCGCGTGCATACCGCGACAGAAAGGAATGAAATCTGATGTCCCCCTTTGTCACATCCGAGAACAGCGGTATTCCCAACCATGCAAACATCCTCTACATGTCGAAACACTCCAGGATTAGGAAGCGAGTAACCAGTTATACGAAACCTGTTGCACGATCAGTGGCTGGAGGTCCACAACAATCCGACACTCACTTCTCCTTTCTGTCTATGAAATGACAATCACCTCTCATGGTGATTGCAACCAGCGGAAGGTCACCAGACCCTGGTATCAAGAGTCGCCGGGCACGCCCATGTTCAGTTTTAGGCAAAGGCACTCTTTTAAGCTGCGGATCAGAAGCCTGACAGTCTAATTCCTCGTCGCTCTCACTGCTCGTAATGGCAGGAGCTTCCTCGAGACGCTCTTTTCTCCCCTGCTTCCGTGACACCTCCGGAGCGACAATTGTTCCTTCTGGCAGGACGTCACGCTCAGGGTCTCCTCGCCGTTTCCTCCTTGCAAGCAACTTCCTAATCGGTTGCAGGGACGGGAGGGACGGCGGTTTCGCGTGTCGAGCGGAAATTCTACTGCCACCAATGTCCTCAGCATCATTCACTTCATCTGCTCCACCAATCTCGGAATCGGAAGTCGTCACGTCAGTGCCGTCGGAGCGAGGCCCACACGGTGCGACTGCATCTTCTCTCCTCGTTGATGTGCGACTTGAAGGCGGGTCCGATGACATTATGTCAGAGACGTCCGCTGGAGAAAATCCTCGAGCGACTGGCAGTGGAGAGTGGTGTGAGGCCTCTGGGTCATTTTCTACTTTACTTTCTGAATGAACCGGAGTGAGCAACTCTATGTCCGAGTCGGAGTGACCGATTATATCCTGGTTTAAGGAGGTGTTATGATTGATTGGCAATTCTTTTGGCGTGTCAGTGCGAGAAAGAGACGAAACTCCGATTATGTCCTCATCTGAATCGATGACGATGGCGTCTGCAGCGCTAGTACCGGGACCACCGCCAGTCGAAACAACTGGTAGGCGAAGTTTTTCGTTCCTATGTCCTGCAGACCAGGCGGCGTTTTGACGGACGACGAAAGGGATATCATCGACCTTGTGCGATCGCACGCCATCGACTGAGCCCGACTTGTGGCGGACCCTGTTCGGATCAATAAGCGGATGCAGCATTGGAGCATGTTACTAGGAGTACCAATTCAGGACGATACCATCGTTTCTTTCTTATCGATCAGCGCGCTGTTGAAGAGAGAACCGAAGGAGACTCACAGCACCACGGGCAAGCCCACCACACGCCTGCCTTGTCCGCGGAGAGCTTCGGTACGCTCACCAGCGAGCTGCTCCAGATACTGAGAGGACAAGCGGTTCACACTGACAGATGCAGGGAGAGGAATTCGCTCGACGCCATGAGCGGCGCTGAGTGGGAGGGGAGGTGGGGTGTAATAGTCTAGTTTAGTGTCGTAGTGTTCTGTTTTGGATCTCTTGACGGACGACGGCGGGGAGGCTGTCGGTAGCGTCCGTTTTGACGTGGCGGCGTCGTTCATGTTGAATGTCAGAGATTCGTAAACAAACTCAAATAGGTTTCTTGACCTGCGAACAGATCAATGGAAGACGCGCAGCCCAACGAAGTTCGCCTCTCTCGCAAGGGATCCACAAACATACCCCGTGTCCGCACCACCCGCCCGGTACACACTCCACGCAGAGGTCAATCATTCCCCCACCGCCCCTCCTCTCATGACTCGAGACCGTCCAAGCGAATAAGAAGGCAGTCACCAGCGGCCCGCGCGCCACTTCCCAGTCTTCCGAACAGCAGGACGGAGAAGGCACTTGGGCAGGAGCTTGTAGAGGTTCATCTTCCGCGGGAGTTAGGAGCACCCGGAAGCCATAACGCACGCAAGAGATGGATCGAGGACCAGAAACACTATCTACGGACCAATCGTCACCTCTCCGTCGTGTCGTTCAAGTATTTGGATCGCAACAGAAGCGTGCTGTTCACCTGTCGCACTCGGCAGGCCACCCAGTCCACAGGGCATGACGCTAGAGGTTAATCTAAACGTCAGATCTTGCTACCACCCACTGAACTCCTCCTCTCATCAACTCAGACAGCATAGAGATAGGATCACACCTTGTCAATGCCCACCTAGACACAGAAGGCATCGGTATCACACGACAGGGTGCGATGGCTCCATCTTTGGTCAAAGCCCGTGACAACCACGGTGACTTTACCCAGGTGATCCAGGTCGCTTTGATTCTCAGAGATATTGTTGAACTCGCCG